>JAODLI010037804.1:0-18388 GCA_027575585.1 Percopsis omiscomaycus | reverse complement strand
CTATTCCATTCCTGTGCAACCAAAACTGTCTTACTCTCTCTCTCTCTCTCTCTCTCTCTCTCTCTCTCTCTCTCTCTGCCCCACCCCCATTAACTCTTCCTCTGAGATTGATCTTGTGGGGGTGTGTGTGTGTGCGCGCACACGCCTCCCTCTGCAATTCCAAGGCTGCTTTATCTGTGCTCCCTCTCCCCAGGCAAGGCTCACATTATGGCTAGACAGCTCCATGCCGTGGCTCTTGTACACACAGACCACGGGGGCAACAAAGTAAATATGGAATTTTTTATGTGCAATAATTTGTTATTTAAAATCACTCTCGCTTGTTATCATTTGACTGATGTATGACAATGTGCAATGTTGTGGGGCTTCACTGTCATTCACTGAGCGAGAACAGAGCATCTCGGTCCTGAGTGACTGGTGAAGTCTCTTGAACAAATCCTTTTATTGAACGGAGTGGAATGACTCAAATCTGCCATCTCTATTACACATTAAAACCAAGTTGAGTGGTAGCAGGTGAAAGAAATCCTCACACTGAAATATTTACTATAGTTTCAGACAGTTTGAAACTTTGCACGCCAACTTGCATTACATAGCATACAAATTATATAGTGCAAGCAATAATGAACACCACTGAAAATAAGTGGGTAAGTGGACGTATAAAATGTTTTATAGAAGAATATAAAATTTATTCTATATAATTTTTTTTTATTAAAAACTAAACTATTTTACATTTACCTCTAAAAACCCTTTAAAATAACCTGCTTCGTCCCCCTGGGGGATGGACATCTACCGACACTGCCATATACTGAATAGGTCCTCACACACTAAAATTCAACTTAAGTCGTCCATGTACAACTAACCAGTGATGGTTGCTCTTTTGAGCGGTTTGATTCGAATATTCACACCACCCAATTCTGTGGGAAACACTTAAAATTAACTTCAAGTCAATGTAACAAGCCAGACAATGAGATAAAAACATTAGTCTAACTGACAGCAATTTTCCCCTGTACCCAATCTAGCCGTAGACAACAGACTATGTGTCTACAAAAACCAATGAGTGAAGTAATGACTCAATACAAATTACATAGTCCAGGCCTCCTAAAGCATGTGCCTTGTAATGCACATCATCAATGGAGAACTGAAGGCAAAGACATGTTTGTGACAGAAAGCAAGACCAAGGAAAAGGATAACCATAGTTATAATAATTACTCATGGAGGCTCAGGATACTGTCAATCTGCCGGTGTAGATTGGAAATTCAATTAGCCATTTCAAATTGACAGTAAGCAGATGGCTTAATAGTAAGATATGCAAATTTACTGCCAATACCATATTTAACCAAATATTTTAGGACTTAATGTGCACAAACCTGGCAACCATAATGTTACAACCCGGCTCATAAGGCTGCAACAAAAGGGATAAATATAAATACCCAATGCTCAGGGGAAAACTGGAGAGGTGGAGTCAAGGAACATAAGGAAAACTACCGAGGAGGAGTCACACCTCTAGATGCAATATCAGAATAGATGTGACAAAGCAGGCCCCCCACACACCCAAGACCACGCTACCAGACCTACACAACTGCTGCTTAAGCACACTGAACACATGTGCCATTGGTGCCTAGACAGCTCAACAATTAGCTTCTCCAACATGACCTATCAGAGGCAAGTTGATTTCACACCTCATGCACCGGGCACGTTGAATTAAAAAACCCAATTTGCACAACAACATTCAAGTTTCTAAATTAGCACATCATCACACCCTCTAAAGAGACCAGAAGACAGTGGCGCCACACTTTGTCAGGTGGGTCTACTCTTGTCAGGTGATAAGCGGGAGCACTGCACAGTATCAGATTTCCCAAATGAAGCCAGCCAAAGCCCATGTGTACAGCACAGACAGACCCAGACACTGTCCTCACAGACCCACCCACCCCCATCCACGTGCCATATGCACCCTTCCCAGAGACAATACAGCAGCTGCCAGAGTGACAAAGCTCCAAACATACAGCAATTCAGTGGAAGCCAGACCAATGGGCTGCCATTTTGTGGGGGTGGGGGGTGGGGAGGACATACTTGGACACACAGGGCAGCAGTAGAGAAGGAAAGCAAAAGAAAAGGTTACACTAGAGATAGGGGGTTGGTCTGACAGAAAGAGAGAGAGGCAGCAGTGTACACGTTGATGAGACTGGACGAGTCTGAAGCCACTTAAATTAATCATCGGAGCACTGATGGAGCAGCAGGAAGGAGGGGACAGGACAACTTTGGACGTAGTAAATGTTTCAATAGATGTGTGAATAGATCCATGCCTTTAGAGCAACAAGAACTGTAAATGTGATACAACTAAAAAATAACTCCAGCAAAACCAAAACATATCACATCTAGTACATTTATAGCAGTACGTTTGGGTTCTTTCTGACAACAACAATTTCCAGTAAAACAAGTCTTAAAAAAAAAAAACATCCATCCATCAGTGATATTTTTATATATAAAAAAAAACATCCATCCGTGATATTTTATATATATATATATATACACACACACATACATACACAGATTAAAACAGCTGTCATAAGCTCAATATTGTTATAAGGTAAATATATTAAGATGCAGCTTTAGCAGGATGTAGGGAAATACAAAACATTAAGCTCAGTTAAAATATCAAAAATAAGACCACTGTAATGTATGCCCCCGCAAGAAAGAGAGCTTTTATTAGTAGCTCGATGGATGAGTCCTATCCTATCAAGAAATAACCTTTACATACCTAGACAAATACCAGAAAGGGTCTAAGGGTGTCTAATGTTGTTGACATTGTGACAAGCCAACTTTTTACTTGACCTTTGAATATGCAAATACATTATGTACATTACAAATGAACACAGAGCCATGGTTTGGTTTCATGTGGTAGAGAAGTTAATAGATTTATTTTAGTATTAAACAATAGTAGACACTAATAACATTACCGATAACCATAGAATTACCTCTCAATTGCTGATCTCTGTCATACTACAATATTTTTTTGTAGTATGACCAATAGTTTTTCTTCATTCAGAGGTCATTCAAAACTAGGCCAAGGATGCGGTTACCGTAGCAACTAAACCAGAGAGAACAGTAAAAGATTTTCAAGGAGTGTAAGAAAAATATATTTGCATGGGGCACGCATATTCACTGAAATGACTAGTGTGCTAACCATACAAAAAGCAGGCAGGTAATAACAATACTAATTGTTTACAGAAATATTTTATAAAATTTTATCATATCGCTAAGCATTACATGTTAGATGTAGTAATTATCTGGAACTTGGTTAAATAAGGAAGCCTTGCGTCTTCAGTATTTACATATTATACATTTGTAACAATAGTGCAAAGGTAATCAAATCAGACTTGGTCTGCTTATTTAGCCAACAGCCCATCACATTATCAACAACATTTATTAACAAATTTTGAAATGTATCTAGGAACAAAGCAACAAAACCCAGCAGATCGATACAACCAACAACGTGTACAGTTGAAATACATGTATTACATAACACCTATTTTGTGTGTTTATGCTAGAGAATGGATAAGACGGAAATCACATCAAAATATGCGCGTGACCAGGAGAAGACTAGTGACACTATATTGTAGACGGAACGTTGCATTACCAATAATCGGTAACATCACTTGCCATTTGTCAACAGTTTAAAACAAAGGCGAAACACGTTTCACAACAACAAACCAATCATAGTTTCAGAAGAGAAAACATATGGTGGTTTTAACAATATGACTTTATACGTGTAATCAGAGAAATCCAGACGGCTCAACACCAATTCTTTGTCTGAGCATTCAATCAGCAGTAATGTTAGTCACACATATCATGACAAAGACCAAAACACATCTTCTCGGGATACGATTTATTACAGTTACTGGGGAATCAATTTCAGAACGGCTGCCGTTGGCATGTGAGCATCGACCAAAAAAAAAAAAAGGCAAGATCATGGGCCATAGGGCTCAGAGTATTTTCTGGCTACCTCTGGCCGGGGAGGGTTTCGTCATAAACGTCAGGGTCGTATGAAAACGAAACGGTTGCAATGACATGCACATATTTATTTTCACGATCGTGGCAACAGAGTTGGAAATGATAGGCGTATTTATTGGCGTTTTATTATTATTCCCCATGATTATATTACCAGTAAATAGCCAGAGCCCTACTGAGTGTGCGCCATCATCACTGTGACGGCGTAGTCTTCCACAACACAAGACAGTCGACGAGCAACCTAGCACGAGATGGTTAGCACGGTGTTCATCGAAAACAACTTTGCTGGTCGTTTCCCATGCAAATGCAGGCAACTGTGGACGACATATGCACGAGACGGTGGTTGCACGAACATCGTAGGTGCTATTATTGTGTCTTTTGTTAGACAACTGCCGACTAGCCTTAGCTGGAGAGCTAACGTGAACAAGGCCGTCAAGTGAACAGTCTCAATTGGCGCCGCCAAATATTGCGACCTCTCAAGCCATTAGACTGGTACAGGTGTATACCACGGTCTAGTCATAGCGTTCGCAGAGACAATATGACTAGCAATTTGTTGTTTGAAACGACAAGGTTTACCTTGGTTTATTAGGTTGTCAGGGCGCGCGGGATCTTTCTTTCCAAGGATCCTGAACACCTCTCGTTGTCGGTGACGTCACGCGCAGATGTAACGTACAGAGCGTAATCCCGTAACACATGGGCAACTTTTGAGGCAATGGGCATAGGAAATTGTATCTGCCTGCCTCTACATAAGATTTAGGTGGGTCGAAATCGAATCGAATTCACTATGGACGCTCACCTTTAGGTACAAAACAATGACAGGAAACTTGGACGTGGATATTTAAAAAATACATAGTTACATAGTTATATAATGATCTGGCTCAGTGTCTTCTCTCTTGAGGTGGAGACACACAACACCTGAAGTTTGTAAAATAGAATAAGGTGTCAAATGACTGTTTGCTTAAAAAAAAGACAAATTACGTTGTTTTATTTATTTCTACAATTGAGTAAAAGCGCTCTAGAAAATGTACACCAGTCGCATTAGAGCGCTAAATGCATGGGCGCAGCGCCCCACTGTGGACAATAATATCGAAACAGTCACTATGCTCAACGCTTTGCCGAACATAAATATATATCTAACTAGTCGTAACTAGTAGTCCTATAATTTGTGGGGGAGGAAATACTACTTTTATTCTCTGCTATCAGAGTTTTAAATTTGCTAATACCATTTTGGGATTAATGCTGAAAGAGGTAGAGGAGGCTAGTTCCTATATTCCACAGTGACAATTAATTTTAAAATCACAATGCGATATTAAAATTGCATTGTGAAAAGGCGAGAAAGTTCATCATCTCTGGTAAACAGTGAAATTTAAAATCGGGGATGCTCTTTGACTTAGAAATAAAATCCAAGGCACTCTCCTTAAAATGTAGTTAACGTTACATCTTCTGAAATAGGAAGTGCTTTGGAATATTTCTGTTTTGACAAACATTACGCACAATAGCACCATAACATAAAAGTATATGTTTCACAAAATGTCAAGTTACAAAATTTCGAGAGAATATTACTCAAGTCATCACTGATTGGACCATATTTTATGGGCTGGTGTGGACATTTGGCTGCAACGTAATCTCCTGGTAGGGTCTACATCCGGAAGTAGCGTGAAGGTTGAAGTTGTCTACGAATATGGGTGTTAAAATAGAAGTGTTTCGGGTAAGTGATACGCTACATGGCGCAAAATAGACACTAACATAATATTATCTATCGACAATTACTGCATAATAGTTAGGTTCTGGCTGACGTATTGGTGTGTTGAAATCTAGTTAGCATTAGCTTGCTGTGGTTATAAGTAGTCTAGCTTTCACCTTACCGCAACGCAGCTTTATTCTCTATTGAACAGATGATGCTGTATCTGTCCTTTCCTGTGACCATGTTCTGGATCTCAAATCAGGCAGAATATTTCGAAGAATACATAGTGAAACGAAAGGTTGGTGATGTGATCTGTATTTAGTGTCTACCCAGACAATGTATATTATCGAGGGGGTGGATTGTGACTGCATATTATTGGTCTAATGCCCTTAATTGTTGCTCGTTTGGCAGTAATAAAATTGTTTCTTCTTTCTGCTCTGGTGATACTTTTTTTCATCCAGAGGGAGATCTTCCCCCCTGATGAACAGATCCATGTAAGTGCACTGATCAGAACTTGAATTAAAAAAAATTCTATCGCATATTCATAGGGAAAAATTATACTTTCCTAAGTAGTATGTATCATGACAATATCTTTTGTGTGTTTTTATTTTTCTGTGCAACCTTGTTAGTCTTCATACTTGTCATTTATTTAACTGTATTGGGACAACATGGCTAATTTGCAATAGACTGTATAATCTATACTGCATTGTTTATTAACCTATGAATGTGTAATCCTCTTTCTTTTTCTTTTTTTTCTTTTTTTGTAAAACAGAGAAAAGAGTTGGAGGAGTTTAAAGAGAGAATGCGAAATCGCAAGGAAAGGCGACTATTAAAAGAGATGGCTGTGCCGTCAGAGAACTGAGGACTAGTAAGTGAGAGAAACTGTATGTCACCAAAGTAAATGCTGGAAGGACCATCTGTTAGTCCAATTTTACTTAAGAATGCAGAGGTTGGACTGAAGCTGGATCAAGACATCTTTCGAAATCCCCAATTATACGCCCTATGGGTATTGGGTGTGTTCCTGGATTCCTTTTTCTGAGCTGTCTCAACAAAACGCCAATTGTTAAACTCATTATGTTTCAGTGTTTTTCTTTGGTGGCAGTGTTAAGAAATAAGTTTGTCTTGGACAAAAATGTGATTGAGTCACATAAGACATATTTGTTAATGTTTTCTGATTAGCCTTTTTTAATGCTGTTTTATTAAAGAGTTTTAAGCAAACATACGTTCACCAAACTGGTGCACTGTATCACATGCATTTATTTGCCTGTTGAAACCCTTTTTAGAAATTGTTAATGGAATTAAAGAAATTAAAGGCGATTATGTGGTCTTCTTTTTGTCAACAGTATGGATGTGTGGCACCTAGTGGGATGGGATGTGGGGCATAACCTATGTGGAAATTGTGTATGACTAATTAGTCGCTCTTTCTGTCTAACAATGCTGGCGATACATTTTAAAGGAAGGAAAAATAATATATAACTAACTGGCTATAAAATCACACAGCCCAGCTTTCTTTGTCTCACAACAAGAGTGGATTTTTTGTCATTTTCATTTGCTGGGGTTTTTACTTGATATGGATGTTCTGGTGCACTCCTGTATAATAAACTGAGCAGTATTAACAAAACACTCCTGGTTTGTCATAAAGGGAAACACTTGATGACAAATTAATTCCAGTGGATAGCTAATTGTCCATTTTATATCTGCTCCAATGCTTTCAATAACTTTTAATATTTATTGTGTGGACTATATTAACGTTATAGAACATTTTCACAAAGAATATGATGCTCTAGATAGTATTTCGCCGTTCCACACTTCCTCCTGAAACAAGACAAATACAGACCAGATGCAACGGGTAGCAACTCAGGTCCATGTTCTGCTAGTCAATCCCTTATGTCGTAAGAACATAAAATATGGTTGACAATTATTTTTCCAAATAAAGGTTTATGTAAAACCATAAAAAATCGACACAAAAGTAATGTAAATGTTTTCACTTGTAATACTTGATTTGGGCACTGGGTGGTGGTATTTCGTTTTCAAAATGTTATTAGGGATGAAGCGAAAAGAAATAACAACACGGAAGTACCGCAACAAGCTGTTCAAGATGGCACCAAGTGGGCTGAAGGCAGTGGTTGGCGAAAGTAAGTTCTTTACTTATAAACTTTAGGGCAATCGACTGCTATGTTTAAAACATTTCATTCTACAATTGAAGTATATTTTTGTTGCCAAGTATTTAAAACATCAAACTGAACTGATACGTCGGTCGCCCAAAGTGATTTCTTCTTCCTCCTCCCTAGCAAAAATGCTAACGTTAACTTTTCAAAACATTAAAAAAAATAAAGGTTACCGGTAACGTTAACTGTTGTATCAACAGGCGGCTAACGTTATGTGCGGCGTGTAGTTATTTAACGTTGTTAATTTGAATGACATTGATGTGTTAACAAGAAATAGACTCAATTTACTGAGTGATTGCCTCAAAGCCTTTATAGAGGAAGTATGTTCGGACATTTTTATTTGTCTTTCGTTAATGTTAAATCCATATAAAGACCCAACAAACTTACTTTTATGGTAGTCTGAGTTCAAGTAACGTTACTCCAATGCATTTTCTCATTTATGTTGACTTCAGAGTGTGTTAATGTTATTTTCTGTGTGTTGCCAGTCCGGAATTTCTTTCCGTAATGTGTGATAAGCTCTTACATTTTACCTACATAATACACTATTTAGTATAGTAATCAACTTTCTGACTTTGCTGATTATAACATTCATACAGAAACTGTAAACTTGGCTATAGGTTTAGGTAGTTTTGGTATGACCGCTTCGGCATTTATTCGAAAATGTTGTGGGCGGTTTATCTAATGAACACAAGTACTATAATGACAAGATCAATTTACCTTTGTTACCTAAATACGTGGACCTCTCTTTACATAGCTTCTCACACAGTTCGTCCTCAATGTATGATGATTGAAGTACCAGACCATAATAGCTTTATTTTCCCATCACAAAAACAATAGACATGAAAAGTAACTCTACTGAGATGAGTAAGTGGCAGTCATATTTTTGTCAGGCCCGAGGAAGGTTTCTGTAATGCATATAAGCAGCTGTGCTACCCTATATTCAGTCAATAATCCCTTTAATGGACAGGGCATTATTGTGTGTTGCTTTTACTGTGACCCAAAACCATTATGGAATTACAACTAGATTGGTAATGTTACTGAACTAGGAAGTTCCCAGAAGAATGTGACATCACAAGTAGGCCCATTTCTTCTAATCTCACATTGTACTTTTAACAAGCTATAACATAGCACTGGCACTGAAACATGTGTCTTCAAGATATGGTGTCCCAGTTCCTTTCATCAAACCAAATGATTTCATTTTGATTTGTATCATACTTTATCTATTCTTGTCTGTTCATTCACAGAAATCCTAAATGGAGTCATTAAAAGTGTGAAGAAGGATGGAGAATGGAAGGTGATATTTGCTGTATACATTTCTGTTCTTGACATTGTAATTGGATTAAATTTGAAACCCATGCCTACCCCATCTTTCACTAGGTCCTTATTGTGGATCACTTCAGCATGCGGATTCTATCATCTTGCTGCAAAATGTCTGATATCTTGGCAGAAGGAGTGACCAGTAAGTATCTAGGCGGTGAATAGGTACACCATATTGTAACATTATAATCTATGGTTTACTTTGGGAATCAAATTAAATCCGAATGATTCTTTCTTGAAGACAGGATTAATCTGGAACATGTAGTGTAGTGAATCAGTAAATGCATGCAGTTTTTTTTATGTTGCAATATTGATGTCTTAGTCATTTGCTTAAAGTCTAAGGAAGTAAATAAGATTTGATTCAAATTGTATTCCCTTTTCTTACTTTCCTAACAGTTGTAGAGGACATCAATAAACGCAGAGAGCCCATCTCTAGTCTGGAGGCCATTTATTTGATTTCACCAGTGGAGAAGGTAAGATGTGAGCATTTACAGTCTAACCATTACAATAGAAAGCTCCTATGCTTTTTGATGATCACTGTATTTGTGCTTAATCCTTGTCACCCCTTTAGTCGGTTCGTGCTGTGATCGGTGACTTCAAAGATGTTGCCTTCACCTACAAAGCAGCACATATCTTCTTCACTGACAGTAAGATTTGTTATGTACATACTGTAAAGTTGAACTAAGCATTTGTGTGACATTGATAACCTCGATATAATGGTTTGTTTGTTCTCCTCTTCTACAGCCTGTCCTGATGGTCTCTTTGCTGAGCTTGGGAGAGCCAGAGTGGCCAAAGTCATCAAGACTTTGAAAGAGATTAATGTTGCTTTCCTGCCATACGAGTCTCAGGTAGGGATTCACTGATGTGTTGTTGGTTTTCTTTCAGTCATTTATTCCCCGGAGCAGTGGTGTTCATCTAAATTGCAAATGCTGCATGGGATTACATGACACACAATTACAGTATTTTAGAAATGCATACCAGAACCATTATTGTAAACAACACAATTAAACATTATCTTCATGAAAACATTTTTCAAATTCACAAAATATTTAATGAGGCAAACCTCAATCTCTCCCCCCCCTACAGGTGTACTCGCTGGATGATCCCACCTCCACACATTTCTTCTACAGTCCTGTTGCATCTAAAGATAAGGGGAAAATGCTAGAAAATCTGGCGGAGCAGATTGCCACTCTCTGTGACACACTGAAGGAGTACCCGGCGGTCCGCTACCGCAAGTAATGAGACCTTTTGATGTTTTTTTGTTTTGTGTGTATGTTTCTTTATATTGAGTATGGCCATGCGTCATTGAGATCTCAGATACTTGAGTACTTGTTATGCAACCACCCCCTCGACCATTAAATACTTTCTTTTTGTTTCCACGCATTAGAGAAAATCCACTCCAGCCTTTTATTATGATGTTGGTCCCGGTAAACCATGTACTTGCATAAAATATGCTCAGCCTGGTTATAAAATGTAGTTCCATGAATCAAGCTAATTACAAATTGAGTTCAGTAATATGTCAGAATGTTCATTTTAATTTTCAAGTACTTGAGTTTTCGTCAAGTACTTTTTAAATTACTCTAAGTGCCTATCCCTGAATTAACTCAACTAATTGCTATGCACCGTTGTGTCTCCCAGGGGCCCGGAGGAGAATGCAATTCTGGCTGCTGAGGTGTGCCGGTGCCTTGATGCTCATAAAGCTGACAACCCTGTCATGGGAGAGGTGAAGAGGCTTACACCGATATCAGTCATCCACATCTTTAACAGTATTCTTTAGTCAAAACATGTGAATCAACTTCTCCTTTAATTCTTGGGCAAATTGATGGTGAAGCTCTATACTTTTTAATGGTTTGAGGGAATGTCTGTGCTTTTTGAGTTTTATTTCCTGTTAATAATTTTTCCTCACTCTTGAACCTTGCTTGCTGCCGTTCTCCTAGCTGACATTTCCATGTCTCTGAGATGCATCTCAAAAGGCATGTATTTTTTTGAGTTCTACACATCTCAATTTCAAACTTCCTCTATTTCTCTTGACAGTGCTTGTATCACTACTTTTCTGTTGAATTCTTATGTCTGTTGACTCTATTCTCCAAAAAGATTTTAAAACCTTGCACACAATATGGATGATAATGTTAAATGGCTGAATATAGGGTGTGTCCATGCTTAGTGACATTAATTGTTGGTTACAATCTACAACATTTTTATTTTAGGGTCCTGACAAGGCACGATCCCAATTACTTATTGTTGATCGTGGCTTTGACCCCATCTCACCCATTCTGCATGAGTTGACCTTCCAGGCCATGGCCTACGACTTGTTAGATATTAAACAAGACATCTACAAGTGAGTACATGCCTGAATTTGATTCTCCACACTGTTCACCATACAGGGTATGTAGGGGACAACTGTTTCTGGCAATGCATTTGTTTATGCTTCTTACACCTGTGTTTGTTTTCCCCCTTTCTTCTTCTCATTCACTCTGCTCTTAGGTATCAGACTACTGGCATTGGAGAATCAAAAGAGAGGGAGGTCTTATTGGATGAAGATGATGAGCTGTGGGTTCAGCTCAGACATATGCACATAGCTGATGTCAGCAAGTAAGTCTGTAACAGTCACATAACTGTTTATATACAGTTATTTTCTCCCATTTATTTATGTAAACTTATTCGTTTTGTCTAAGTTACAATATAACTGCGTATTTAACTAAAATGCTGATTTTCTCAACAACTTACTGTGAATTTAAAATAATAGGTTTACATGCTCCTGAGGAAAGGGATAGAACAGTGGCATCATTTCTTTTTCCTAAATTAGACTTTAGGCAGTGCCTGAAGTGCCTTTAGGCAAGGCACTTTATTTATATAGCACATTTCATACACGAGGCAGACTCAATGTGCTTCACATTAAAACATGCTATACAATAAAACAGGATTTAAAAAAGATATTTAAATATAAGAATAAGCATTTTGTCACTGACTTGATGTGGCTGTTGAAATTTAGATCTGAATCTATGATGACGCCAAGATTTCTGATTTATTATTATTATATATATTTTTTCTTCCAAAGACAGGGAGTCAAGGTGTTAGCTGACTTTTTGCTTTCTTTGGTACCAAAGATGATAATCTCAGTTTTGTCCTTTTTAGTTAGGAGATTTTGGCACATCAAGTCATGACTTGCTCAATGCACTGGTACAGCAAATCTATAGGAGCTATATAGATTGGAGTGTCATCCCCATAACTATGGTACGCCATATTGTTACGTCGCATAATTTGGCCTAGCGGGAGCATGTAGAGCTTGAATAGAGACGGCCCCAGGATTTCACCTTGGGAGACTCAATGTAATGTTGGTTAGCTCAGATGGGAAATCGCCAAATGATGTCTGTTTATAATATAGGACGAGTTATAATATAGCCAACTTGTTATCAAACCTTGGTTTTGAGTGACATTGACACTGCTGTCACTCAAGTTAACTTGGCTAAACTCATTCTTGCAGGAATGTGACCGACCTTCTTCGCACTTTCTGTGAGAGTAAGAGGATGGTCACTGATAATGTAAGTGTATTGGTGTTTTGTCTTTTGTTTTATGCATGTGTATGAATGAATGGCGTTGTAGCAGGTTTGGTGCTACGGGGATATATTTGTGTTGCCCCTTGTGTAGCTCTTCTGTCGGGCCTCATTTGCTCTTCTGCATGCACGATAATAAACAAACTGCCATAGTGACAATAAAACCATTTGACAACCTGTGTTGTTTTGAAGCGAAAGATGTCTCGCTCTATTTCCTCGTTTCTCTTTCCCTTGATCTTCAAATCTACATCACGCCTGGCCAGGCCAGACTTCCTGCAGCCAATTCAAAATATTAAATTCACATGCTGAATCGGCTTCAACATGTTAGTTCGGGGGGGGGAAATGACTGTCAAATGCTAACGTTCAACCCTGCACAGCCCAGACTTTAATATACTGTACACCAAGGCGAACAGGTGGGCCCCCTGCCATTTTCCCTGCTGACAGGGTGATCTATGTGGGGTTTAATATGCAGACAAGGAGACCAAAATGCTGTGTGTTAATTAAAACATGTCTTGTTCTTCAGGCCAACATCAAAGACCTCTCGCGGATGTTAAAGAAGATGCCCCAGTATCAAAAGGAGCTAAGCATGGTATTAATTACGCTTTGTAACAAAGTGTTTGTTAGCTTGTTGTTGTTTTTTGCTACATATCTGACCTTGTGCATACATGGCTGGAAACCTAAACATAAATAATTAACCATCACCCCTTCCCTCTTTGATTTACAGTATGCCACTCACTTAGACCTTGCAGATGCCTGCATGAAAAAATTCAAGGCTTCTCTGACTAAGCTTTGTGAGGTGGAACAGGTTAGTACTTTTGCCCAGTGTACAACCTAAGCATCCATAGTAGACTTTTTTTATTTTTCTTACAGCATTACTTCTAAGCAAACTACATTATCAGTAGTACTACTGTTTTTAGCAATGCTATGATTTCCACTTTCACTCTCTTCTTTACTCTCTGTAGTACCCCTAGGGTTACTAGTACCCCTTTTGTGGAAAACTGCCCTAGTGTCTGTGTGCTATGTAATTATACCCCTGTGCTCACTAAATATGGTGGAGTTCGAGGTGACTGCTCCATTAGTGTTACTCTGGAAAGCAGAGGCCAGCAGCATTCTAATGATGGCAGTAGAGTCTTAATGGTAATATTGCATAACACATGAAAATCTAGCTCCATATACACTATCTACAGTGTCACATAGAAAGTGATTATGTCATAGCTAAAAGTAAAGGCTTATAACATATGCACCACTCCAAATCCCCTCAATCAACAAGAACATGAGATAATGGCATAACCCAAGCCCAACTAAATAGTTTGGATTTAGCAGCCCTACTTTGTCTGCCCGAGTATGTATTTAGGCGTGTATCACAAGTCACTGGTGCGGAAGAAGGGATAGGCTTTGCATGATGTGGTTGGTATTATAAGACGGAAGTGTTAACAACAGGGCATTCGTGTGAATAATTCTCCTCATAACACTAATGGCTCATGGTATGCCTGAAAGCTGTCTCTTTTAAGACCATCATAGTTGCCTACTGTCAGCTGTTCTGCATGTTATGCAACTCGGTGTAATTGTGTTTATAGCTGTATCAAAGATGACTTACTTTCATAAATAAATGTTGACATGCATTTCCAAGTTTTCTTATAATGCTCGTATGTGTAAAAATTATATTGATGGTCTGCTCCTTGCCAGTTTAGCCCAGCCTCACCTAGATCAATATCCATGCAGCCAATATTTTTGAAGGCAACTGCAATCCTTTTGTGTGGTGATTTCCGGTCGGAACGACAAGAGAAAAAAAACATTTATTGAGTAACATCCTCAAATGTCATCCTCTGTCCTTCATTTTTATGTAGCCCCAGACTTGCTGTAGCCCTAGCTTGCCCCAGAGTGTGATAAATAATGCATGCAATAATAATTCTCATTAATATAAAAGGCCGGAGGTCATTCAGAAATAAGGTGGATAGAGAGCTAATCATTCTGATAATAAACAGCTGAGCCAGCTCCATAACTAGCATAGATTCTAATACAGATGCACTCCTGCCAGCCGCTCCCTTTGTTTTGTACTTTGAATACTGATCAAATAATGCTGGTGTGTTCTACAGGACTTGGCAATGGGGTCAGATTCTCAAGGAGAACCTCTGAAGGACGCCATGAAGAGCATCGTCCCTGTGCTCCTTGACAATGAAATTGACGCCTATGACAAGATACGCATCATAATGCTATACATCTTCCACAAGAAGAAGGGTGTGTTTTTAATGGATGACAAAACATTCACACTTTAGTGTGTGTGTGTCCAGATTAAAGACTGCAGAGATGCATACACAAGCATACAACATTTTTCCAAGTGCACACAAGTGTTATGAAACGTAGAAGTGATTTTGATTAAATGTCACTTTTTCAAACTTAGCTTTGGTTATTTTTCTTGACAGAAGCGGACATTGGTTCAATGACTGTCGGAAATTTGAAAATCCAACAACTATGTCTTAACAGTTTCTGGCTATGATAGAGGGTGTAATTATACATTTCTTTTATTTGTTATTTTTATTTTTTTTAATAAAGAAAACGTGCGTTTCAAACCTGCCTGCAGGTTTTGGGGTTCTAAAGGTTAAACGTTCTTAATGAAGACGTTGCGTGGCTCTGTCTGTGTAGGTATTGGAGAGGAGAACCTGACCAAGCTCATCCAACATGCCAACATACAGACCGACAGCCACATCATCACCAACCTACAGCACCTGGGCTGCAACATTATATCAGGGGTAAAACTCTTATTACTCATTATATGCGTGTCCTCTGTATAGGATCAAGTGAGAATTTGCTTTGCAAATGTTTTTGTTCTGGCAGGGGACCAATGCTGGAAAAATACTGCCAGAGAGGAAAGTGCGCACAGAAAGCACCTACCAGCTCTCTAGGTGGACTCCCATCATAAAAGACATCATGGAGGTAAGATGGTCATTGCTGTAGGTGTCTAATTCTCACGAGATATTAACCACTCTATTTGGGGTGGTCATAATGTTTGTGAACTGCTATCCTAAAGTATGTTTCTTAGCTGAATGATCTCTGTTCTTTTGTTTCCCCAGTATGTCATTGAAGATAAACTTGACAAAATACAGTGGCCTTTCCACGGAAACTCTCCTACCATTGATACGTCCCAGACTTCAGTCAGGTGGGTGCAGTGGAGAATGGAGCTGTTTTTATGATCTCGTCATATTTACTGTACAGTTACAGTACTCTTTTCTTTTTTTCTTTAATACTTTCTTACTGTTTATATCTACATTTTCAAAAACGTTATTTTTAAAGTTCTGATCAGATGGCGAGCAGATGGATTATTGTTACCACATGAAAGCTTTTATCTCGGACTATGTTGGAATCGAGCCTTCACCAAAATGACTTGGAGGTGAAAAGGTGAAATGGAGACAGATTGGCTTGGAATATCTCGTAATCCCCATGCGTTTCCAGCCTGACTGTGGTTCTGCTTACAAACCATTTTCATGAACCTCACTGCCGACTTTTATAATCTGCCTTTACTAATGCATCATGCTTTGTGTCTTTCCTGGTTGGTAAAGAACGTTTTGCGCTGTTTAAATCTCAGTAGTTGTTGATGTCAACATTTACTTTGGTACCAACTGTTGACAGCTATTTTATACTAGAGGTACAGTACACTTATGGCGTTGTTACCACTACAATACATTAAATGTTGCTTATATTGTTACACCTTAGCAATTGTGGCAATGTTGTTCATATAGACCTGTTGTTTTTATTCCCTTCTACAGCAGTGCACGGTTTGGACATTGGCACAAAAATAAATCTCCAACAGAATATCGTTCTGGCCCTCGGCTCATCATCTTTGTCATTGGTGGTGTGTCGTACTCAGAGGTCCGTTCCGCTTATGAGGTTACCCGTGCCACTGATGGGAAGTGGGAAGTGTTAATTGGTAAGTATTTGGGGAAATAGCTGGTGCTCTTTCAAAGTTCAGCATTTTATAGAATTAGCCATTCAGTACCTCTAAAATGGCGTGATGAAGTCATATTTGTTTATTCTTGACAGGCTCGTCTCACATCTTGACCCCTACTGGCTTCCTTAATGACCTGAAGAGTCTGGACAAGGTGCTTGTACCAGATAGTTAGTTAGACAAGGCCCTGGTCAGGGAAGCGCACAATGGGAGAATTGCTCCAGTCTTCAATTTGTGGTGATTGGGTACTGGTCAAGATTTAAAATATCTGAAATAAAATATACTCAACATTTTAGACTAAATCATGAAGGGAAACTTTTTTGTGATTCACTTTTTTTCCTCCTCCATCTTTATTCTTTTTTATTATAACGCTTAATGTGAAATGGATGTGTATATACTACTGTTATGGATATTGCATTCAAAAATATTTAAATTAACAATATTACTGTATATGTACCTTTTGGTGTAATTATTTAAACATTAATAGAATATTTTGTTAGCATATATTGCATTCATATGTTGCACACAAACCATTTAATCAACGGAACTGCTAATTCCATTCCACAGCTACGATGAGTCCACTATTGTATGAAATCATGGATAGCTTTCAGAGCTTATGTATTCTTGAGGAATGAGGCAGTGACAAATCTTTCTCCTGACATATTTTGACTTGCATTTGGTAAATGTCTAAACTGCTGGCTCCTCCTGCAACCTTGTACTTAAATAAAAAGTGTATATATATATATATATATCTTATATCGAGAAAGGGTTAAATGTGTGGTGGCTTTCTGTTTGTCCTGTATAAATGATTTAATAAAAGAAACCATGTATTCCCTTCAAAAAGCAATACCTTTTTATTATTTGTGGTCTGACAGGTCTCTTAAGGTATTCATTAATAACATGATGGTTAGCCAAGCGACTTTACACAATTACTTTGACTTACTTTTTAAGACTTGTTCAGTTAGTCATCTTAATCTGTTTTTCCTTTAGCATTACAGCAGAGACAGTCGCTGTCTGGAAAAAGAGGTAAACAAAGCAAACCAGCTTTTAAAATTAATTAATAATATTCTGAACCCATTGTTATCTCTAGTCTCCACTAAAGAGCCATCATAAGCACAGACACGGAGATGGAGGCCTTTGGCCCTGTGGCCATCTACCTCCAGAAGCCAGAGAAGGAGAGGATTGAGGCTCAGACTGCGCCATTTCATATCAAAACCACCTACTTTGTGGCTGAGCCTAGTGAGATGTACCTCAAGGGTAAACTCATCAAAAGAGAGGATGGCAAAGCCACTCTGGAGACATCTTGTGGACAGGTAAGGAAAGGAAATAATCTCCAAACCAACTAGAAATGGACCTTGTGAAGTTCTTTCTTCACCACTTGAAATAATATAACATTTGGATAATGTCCCTAGTTAAATGTTTTGAATTACCCGGACCCTCATGGTGAAAGAGTATGACATCCATCCCATGAATCCTCCAAAGTTTGAGAAGATTGAAGACATGGCCATGATGACCCACCTCAGTGAGCCTTCCTCATAGTATAACCTCATAGTTTTGCATCATGGATGATCTATGTGAGTTTCCAACATTTTAAATTGAAAATCCATGCTCAAAAGCTATTTTAATATTTTTGTATATTTAAAAAGAGCATTTACTGAACACGGAAAATAAACACATAATTAACAAAAATAATTATAATAATAATGAAAAAACATTA
>JAODLI010037793.1:0-18391 GCA_027575585.1 Percopsis omiscomaycus | reverse complement strand
GTGTAACCAGAAAAACTAGTAGGACAGGCTTAGGCCTGCCTCAAGCAGAGGCAGTGGAATACAATTTATCTTGTATGATAAATCATTAGGTTTTTTAAAGAGGTGCTTAGAAATGTAGGCAAGCTCTGCCCCCTGGTGGACAGAAGAGCACCTCGCACAAGCTTACCTCGTCACGTCTGACGGGATGCATCGAAGAAGACAAGGCGGTGGAGGAAGTGTGATGCTCTTTTCTCATTATCAATAGACTCACACCATTATCTATCATACAGTTAAACAGTCTTTCGTGCATAGATTGCAACATAAACAGTGAACTGCACGGGGCAAAATGCACGATTCTGGGGCAATAACGCAATGAGCAGTGTACCTTTAATCCTGGAAAATTAGATGAAGGGTTATACTTTTGGACTCATATGTGATATGATATCATCAGTTTCACCATATAATCTGCAAACTGAATTTCATGAATGAGCGGAGCTGCGAAGTAGCTCTATAGGAGTGATATCCTATATGCTTCTATTCAGTGTTAACTGCTTAGCTCCAACATGCCGACGCACGCACGTTATTGTCACAGTAACAAGTCTGTATGATAGGCTATACTCTACTGCATATTTTATTTGAGCTAAGACTATAGGCATCTACGGGATTTAAGACATATTTGCAACATTTAAAAACCACGAGAAGCACATGGGCTAGCCCATTATACAATTTTCAAAAAATGAGGAAGTATTCTTAAATATACGTGGGCTATATTATTAAATGGTCTGTGCTGCTTCGTTGATAAATTGGCAATGGGCCTACACGTGCTCACGCAAAGAAAGTCATTTCAAATTGGGCTAGTTTCGCTGACCAAGGTGCTGAAGTATACGCGCTAGACTGACATCGGTGTCTAGGCCTATAGCAGGAATTCTACATCTATCCTGGTTATAAAATAAAAAAAATAAGTTATAAAGTAAATGTTAAGCACATTAAGATGATGTCCCCAAGTAAAACAGCACTGGACTGCGAAAGAAAAAACATTTTAAAAGTGTACCACCGCAAAGAGACACAAAGAGTTTGCTGCGTTAAAGCAGACTTACAAAAAGTAGGGATATATCCGCAATTTTATATGTATAGGCTATAGGCCTAGGCTACTCTCGTTTGTTTTTGGTATTTTGATGTCGTCTGTATAAATCTGTAGGTTATTATTGTTGTTTTGGCAATGTTTTTACCTTGATTTTAAATAATTATGCCCTTTATTTCCACAGTAGGCCTAACTAACCTATGTTTAAACCAAAGTTGCAACCTCTGCTTTCAGTGTTAACAAACTGCACAGGATGGCAAACAGCACGAAAATCGGATCGGATCAGGACCGAGGAAATTATAAACACCCTAAACTAATTCAAGGTGTTTGTGGGAGAACCGGAGCACATCCGGAGGTCGGAGGTATGGCGCATATTTAATTGGCAGGGTTTTCAATCGAAATCTTACCCTGTTTTACTGACATGCATTCACAGAGCTCAAAATCTATTCAGTCATTGCTTTATATCAGCCTATTTTATAATTGGTGTGACTGAAATCAGCAGAGAAAACAATTAACAGAAAGGCTCTGGATTTTTCAAGTTATTGTTTTTCTTTCAAGAATAACAACACAGAAATTTAAATATTGTCAGTTTTAAATGTTTTTTTTACAATACAATTTCCATTCACCATAACAGCCAGTGTGCGAAATATACCATGGCTTTTGGGGGAGCTCACTTTTTTTTCCAGGCTTGCGCGTGCCTCAAATAGCGGACTGACTGTGACTCTTATTGCAAAGAAACGTTCACGTAGGCCAACTTGCTTTATGCCAGCACATCTGATATATAATTATCAGTTAATGACCACATTTGAAGTCAGTCTACATGATATTGACCCTGACGTGACTTGAACACGTCAACCTTCTGATCTGGAGTCAGAAGCACTACCTTCCTGCCACAGACATTTGACTGATACTAGTTACAATTACAATTAGGTCATTTATCAGACGCTTTTATCCAAAGCGACTTAAAATTACATGAAAGAAAGAAAGCACACTTTATTAATCCGTTGTGAGGGAAATTCTTTTTTTTCCACTCTAATTGTTAATGTTGTACACACATGAGGAGAGATGCTAGAGTGAGGGGGCTGCCACTCAGTGCAGTGCCCTGAGCGGTTGGGGGTACAGGGGCTTGCTCAAGGCCACCTTTGGCAGAGCCCAGGAGGTGAACTGGCACAGCTACCAGTCCACACTCCATATCTTATGGTCTGAGCTAGACTGGAACTGGTGGCCCTCTGGTCTCCAAGCCAAGTCCTTACAGACTGAGCTACTGCCGCCAGGTGCTATTACATGGAGCAGGTAGGGGTTAGGCATCTTGTTCAAGGATGCTTACAGGTAGGCCAACCCACAGCTTTCTGGCTGGGAGTCCAACACTAAGACCACTAGACTATCCTAGTGGGCCCATGAAAAATTTGCCAAATCTTCTCTGACAATGCCAAACAGCTTTTCTTTGTTGACTCTTGTTTGGTGTTGTTTGGTGGATTCAGTGATTGAAGTCTGAAGTAAAAAAAAAATAAATAAATAAAAGTGTTCAGGGTTGAGGTCAGGACTGCTGGCAGGCCATTCCATCCTCTTCACTCCAAAATTCTGGAGGTAGTCTCTGATAAACCCCACTCTGTGGGGACAAGCGTTGTCATCTTGGAGGATAGAGTTTGGTCCCAGACTATGGAGATATGGGATTGCCACTGGTTGCAGAATTTCATCTCAATATCTCTCTGCATTGAGATTGCCTCCAGTGATGACAAGCCTCGTTTTTCCAGTTAGGGAGATGCCCTACTGGAAAACTTAGCAACAGCCAAGAAAAGCTGAGACGATTTGGCAAATTTTTCATGGGCTCAACCCACATATATACACACACACACACACAGATGTGTGTATATGTGTATACATACTGTACATGAATAGACTTGTTGACTGTATGAATGTGTGCAATGATATACTAAACAGCAGTTTAGTGTGAATGATACAGGAATTAATGAATATATCTTGTTATATAATGTTTGGTGTGACTGTCTCTCTTAGGGCAAGAGAACAAACAAACATTTCATATTAAACTGTTAATTCACAATTATGTTCCACTGGATCACTCTGATATTTGTGTTTGTTTTATTAGGTCCAGCTCTGCCATTGCCCAGCTCACTGCAAGAAGCAAGAAGTGAGTCGATGTAGATTTACTTACAAATAGTGCATGGATGATGGATGATCTTGACTAGTATTAACTATGAAGTCGTCTGTCCCAGAAAAGACATGAGAACCATTTAGGTGTGTTAGGATGTATTAATGCCCCTTCCTTCATGGGTTGATTGCAATTGCAGTCTGCAATTGTTGACATTGGCCAGGGACAATAGCATGTGCGCCATGACCTTTCACACTAACAACGAAGCCAAAAACACAGGAGGAGAGATGTTGGATACTGGTCTCTGCTTGCGATCATGTCTGCCCTTTGCGACCACCAACAACAATGGACACAGCATTTATTTTGTGCAGAAGCCTGATAACGACCCATTCATTTGAAGCAGGGAGCAGGGAGCCATCTAAAACATGCAGGACAGTGGGTCCCCAGGACCAGGGTTGAATAACTCTGTACTAGACACATTGTCATTTTAACAGGGAACTCTTTATTAGAGATGGGTATTCATGTCCCACATGCAGCCAAACATATCCAAACTGATTTATTGGTGTGGTCTATAGCGAAATCTGCCAGCTCCTCCTGGGCAACTGCTCGGCGGATGCCGTAGGCATAGATTTCTGGGTGGGGGTGTGAGAGCGCAGGGGATACGTCCCCCTCAATATTAAGAACACCCGCAATGTCCCCCCAATACATTTAAGAAGCATTGGGGGCCGAGACATTTCCACCATAAATTGATGCAGAAAAGGCATAAATTGTGTATACAAATTTACCAGAATGCAGGAAATGAAGTGTTTGAAAAAAACTTCCCCCAGACCCCCAGCTTAATCTGTCCCCCCCCAATGTTTAAACGAAACCTATGCCCATGGGGGATTCTGTCGCTCGTGAGTTGAGAGGATCGCATATCCAATTTGAGTAAAGATCGTGGCCTCTTAGACCACTACTGGAACTTTGTGTTCCGTTACTCTTTTCATTCCGCTGTGCTCAGTGTTAACACTCTACTAAAAAAAAATACAAGCAGTGAATTTGCCCCATAGTTTTATTGGTGGGGTGACAGAAGTGGTTGCGGGTAGGGAAGCCCTCAATGATACCGTCTGAAATCAGGTTGAAATAAGAGGATTGAAATATCAAATCAGCTGTGGAGCTTTAAATCTAAAGACACCTACAATATCAGGACAGGTAAATAGGGTAGGAGTATATATGTGACTTTCAGGACCTTTCAGCTCCCAGACCACTAGGATATCCTGCCACCACTATACAGTATGGGCCCATCTTCCATGTATTATAATTAACAGTTTTGTATGGGGTGATATGTGACAGCACGTTAGTCAGCAGAAAACCATATCTTAGTGACAAGCAGCACTGATCATTCTTTGTCGTACCTGCACAGCTGTGAGCGGAAGGAGCGAAAAGCGATGGATCCTAATGGATTTCGTCGGTCTCTGATTGGTCATCGTTAATTGGCCCTCCGGCTGCTCGCTTTGCGGCGTCGCGCTGCTGACGTGAATGTGGTTAGAGAGCCCGGGGCTGCAGGAAGACATCTTGAGTCCCTCGGTTTGTCGCTTTACTGATCAGCGGTGACGGCAAGCAGCGGCGTGTTGACGAGCTGATAGACAGATTATTAATAGGACACAACGTGTAGAGAAACGTTTAAAGTGTCGCTGCGTTTAGTTGTTAGCAGCGTATGTAGACTAGCCTGCTAGTGTTAGCACACCCAGCTAGCCGACTGCTAGATGCTAGCTAGTTAGCATCGCCTAACTAGCCTCCGCCTGCTCTTTCTCTTTTTCTCTGCCTCACACATAGAATGGCTTTAAAACGGATCCACAAGGTAAAGCTATACCATCATATTATCATATGAATTCTTAAGTCGAAACCCTGAGATGTTAAAATACAGGTTTAAAGCTAACGGTTGCTTTGTGTGAGTGTGGTGGCTAACGTTATCATGTTCTGTTTTATTTGCCTAAAACAAAAAATAGTTTTGTATTTGCATTTTTAACGTAAGCTAAACGTTAACATTATATAAGTATCATTTGTCACAAAGGTATTGATTTCTCAGACCAAAACCTATTCCGTCCAAACAATAGGGAGATGAATGTAACGTCAGTGTTAACCAGGCCGAAACCCCCCGTTAACTATTTTTATTCAATATAGCGATATTGATAACTATATCACTGTATTGTATGTGGTTACTTAATACTTGATAAAAGGATGTCTTTGTTAATTTAGCAAACGTTTTAGAGTTAAGTGAATGTTCTATTGAAGGTTCCTTTATAGTTCATGGTCTTTAAAATAACTGCGAGCCAGATGTCAGATGGTGTTGCGACTATGTTTCTGCCGAGTGATTCTGAAAGTTGAGCTGGGAGTGCTGGGCTGGATGTCGCATACCAACACAAAACAAAATTCAGTTAGCCTTTCCTCTAAGCTGAAATCCAAGCCCTGTCATACTAGTAGTGTCTTTAACTGTCCTTCTCGCCTTCACTGGCTTCTCTCTCCCTGTCCACAAGTCTGAGGGTGTAAAAATAGCTTCTGCCCTGGTATTAAACATCTATAAAGAGCTGAACTGCTGTGTAGGCCTGAGCCAGCCTACTAAACTAGCTTGGCATCTAAGGCAATTTGGCAATGTTCATTCAGAGTGAGATGACATACACGTCTGATCTAGAACATTACATCAGCTGCTACCTGCACCATTCTTATTATGGCTACACCTCAGCCCAACTTGTTTGTCCTGTTGTGCATTTCTACATGCCGGTAGTGTTTAAAGCCACATTTGTTCTGTTGACTTGACATCAGGCTGTAACTCATAAAACCTTGTTTACAAGGTTACATACTGCTTTGTCTTTGGTAGGATTAACATAGCGTTTTTCAGTTGGTATTGGTATGTATTCATGATGTTTGTTCAGCACTAGGTGAATTTAAAAACACTAGAATAAAAGGGGGTTTCAGCTCAAGGACTTTACAGAAAGACTTTTTTGCAATGTACTGTAGCGCCACCTTTTTGTTTAAAAACTACACCCAAACATAGTGTGTGTATTCATCTGGAAATAATTATTGTTGCCTCAATTTTAGCATAGCTGGTTGGTCAAAGCAGGTCTCTGTTGTGAAATTATCTTTGTATTTTCTTGTAAATATTTTTTTAACTAAAAAGCAAGCGAACCAATGTGAACAGCGAGGATGTCATTACCTTTACACTGCATTAAGTTGTGATTAATTTATTGCAACAATTGCGTTTGTAGTGCCACGTATAGTACACTTGCATTGGCTATTCTAGTTTGACAGATCGGACAGGAAACCTTGGCCACTCTATATTTCATGGCTACATTGGTAGTACTCACTGTTAATCTGTTTATCAGACATGTCTCTAACATTGAGTTATTGTGCTGGTCCTAAGAGCGATACATACCTTAAGCTAGGTTTACACCAGACTAGGCAGAAGATGTCAACATGCGTCAGGAAGGAGTCAAACGCATAAGCCCGCCTTACAAGTGGCACAACATGACCTGGTCACCTTATGCTTACATTCACATATCTCACTGAAAAGTTGAATGGCATAACAAGACCGTACAGCAGCATCTGTTATGGTGATGTCAATCACTCCAGTTACCTATACTATTGCGACCACAAAAAAACGAAACTTTGGGAGACACATTCTGTTTTCTGCTGTGCATCTTTTAGTTGACGTTTCATTCACTTTCATTGAAAATGATGGCATCTGCTTACCGCTTTTCATGTGAAGAATACAGCATTACTGTCTTTAAACATTGAAGGAGCGTTGATGTAGAACCGATAAACCAGTAAGAGTCCAGATGCAGCAGAGGTGTGTTTGTACACGGTAGTGAAAGTCAGTTCTGAAATTTGAATAGGGCTCTCTAATCTCTGTCTGTCTGTCTGTCCTCCAGGAGCTGAACGACCTGTCCAGGGACCCTCCTGCTCAGTGCTCTGCTGGACCTGTAGGAGAAGATTGTAAGCTTGCAACTCTTCCTGTTAGCCTAGCCACTCCATGCTAATAAGTTGGACCGCTCCTGCTAGGGTCCGGTTAGGCATACAATTACCCGGTGTATGGTTAGTTTAAGGTTAGGATAGAATATGGACAGAGGTTAGATATCGCATGCCGCCTTCATCCTAGGAAGAAATGACATTGCATTGTTCCAACTCCATGCTAGTGTGATATAGGGCTGTGATGGTATGGATTTCCTCTTACATCGAAACAGCCTATTGCACCTACAGTACTATTGCATTTTCTCCTCTTGTGGACGTGTCTGCTATTTCTGTCTTTTTCGTGCACTAACTGTTTCACAAGCACAATGTTGTTGTAATTAACAGATTCGCTGAAAATAAATGTTTTTATATGCCTTGAACATTAACGAAGGCTTCAGCATCACACATGAATTTCAGACTAGGGATGGAAAGAAAATTTTTGATATGCTTAGTTTACACATCCCTTGGCGTATGTAGTGTGGGGCTTCAGCAAGTCGCACATGCGCAGCTAACCCTGCAGCTTAGCTTTTACTTTTTTACACGAAAACGTACCTTTTTTTTATAGGTGAAATGTTAGCTAGGTATGCCAAGCCAATCACACACCAAATGCACTCCTGTAACTTTCACCGACAAAGAAAAAGGTTGCTCAGGTTGAAGATAAGCTTTCCTATGCTTTTACTGATGATGATGTTTTGTCAGAAATCCAGCAACTCATAAAGGTGTCAGTTGTCCTCCTAACAGGTTTGAGATGTGAGACACCAAAGCAGTGTGTATACACTCAGTCAGAGGTCTGAGAGATCTAACCAGCCAACTTTTTAAAATGATTCTGAAGCAGAATTTTCTTTTTCCCCTCCTAGTGTTTCATTGGCAAGCTACTATCATGGGGCCTGTAAGTATCCGACTCTGTTCTGGCATAGCAACCAACAACACATTATGAAGACACATTATTCTGCCTGTATTGTGTAGTTTGTGGTGTTTTTATTTTACCATTATACTATATATTTTTTTTATACTACATGTTTGCTCACAATGAGACTTTGATATTTTGCCACATAAAATGCATAATGAGAATTGTTATGAACTTTTTAGTGTGTAATTTGAGGATTCTGATTGCACAATGTGCAAATATACAATATGACATTATATGAAATCTCTGGTAACAGATCACGTTGAATACAGGAACATTTTTACTTATATTTAGCTTGGCTTTTAACTACAAATCGTGAATAATGCTTTGTGCTCCCAGTATTCACTGAACTTGGAGGGTTATTGTATGAAACCATTATATAAATGTCACCTCTAAACCACTATAGCCTTTAAAAATAAAATCCCATAACATAATCTTCATTTAAACGCTTACAAAAATCTATACAACTAAAATCCGGTATGTGTTTTAATATAAATAAAATCTCATCACTGAAGTACTCGACACAATGTATTGTTTACTATGTGATATACATCGATGAGCCAAAACATTATGTAGACTCACAGGTGAAGCGAATAATTTTGATTATCTTGTAACAACAGCGTATGTCAAGGTGCGTTCTCTTTGTCAATGCGTTGGATGTGTGAGAAATGGGCAGGCGTTTGACGAGGGCCAAATTGTATTTGTAGCTGCATCTCTGAAACGGCAAGGCTTGTAGGGAGCTCCCGGTGGTGAGTACCTTCTGGCCGAGGAGGGATGAACTTGGCTCATCGATGTGCAAGGGCAACAAACTGACAGAAGGGCTACAAGTGAAAGAACATTTTAATGATGGTTCTGGTAGGAATGTGTCGCACCCTACTGCATATGGGGCTGTGTAGCCACAGACCGGTCAGAGTGACCATGCTAACCATGATAACTCATTATGACCACCCAGGTGTACATAATGTTATGGCTTATTGGTGTATTTGCATATTGGTATTGAATGGCATAACTGCAGTGTGGATAATTTTCCTAAAACTACAGATATCATAATGCATAAATATGTCACTATCACCATTTCGTTTTAATATTTGTAAGACTTAATTTTTTTTTAAATATACCCCACTCCTACAACACGGCTCAAAAATATGAAGGGAACCCGTAATCATCACAGTGTAACACCGAGTCAATTAAACTTCAGGGATATCAATCTGTCCAGTTAGGAAGCATAAGCCATTGTGAAAATGAAAGTAAACGGGGCGCTGGAGAGGCAACAGCAAGACAACCCCCAAAAAGGGAATGGTTTTGCAGGTGGTGGCCACAGACAATTGCTCTCTCCTTCCTGACGGATTCTTCTCTAGTTTTGCTAGTCTTTGTCACTACTGGTAGCATGAGGCGGTACCTGCAGCCCATTCAGGTTGCACAGTTAGTCCAGCTCCTCCAGGTTGGCACATCCATACGTGCCGTTGCAAGAAGGTTTGCTGTGTCTTCTAGTACAGTCTCAAGAGCATGGAGAAGATACCAGGAGACGGGAGGAAAGCTGGACAGGGCTGTAGAAGAGCATCAACCCAGCAGCAGGACCGCTATCTGTTACTTTTGTGCAAGGAGGAACAGGAGGAGCACTCCCACAGCCTTACAAAATGACCTCCAGTAGGCTACATGTTTCTTACCAAACTGTCAGAAACGGACTGAGGGCCTAACATCCTCTAGTGGGACCTGTGCTCACAACCCAGCACCATGCAGATTGATTGGCATTCGCCAGAGAACACCAGAATTGGCAGGTCCACCATTGGCGCCCCGTTCTCTTCACAGATGAGAGCAGGTTCACACTGAGCACGTGACAGGCGTAAAGAGTCTGGAGACACCTTGATTAACGTTATGCTGCCTGCAATATCATACAGAATGACCGATTTGGTGGAGGGTCGCACAGACCTCCCACGTTCTTGCCAAACGGTACCCTGTACTGTTGGGTACCGGGATGAAATCCTCAGATCGTCGGACCTTACGCTGGCGCAGTTGGCCCTGGGCTCCTCCTGGTGCAGGACAATGCCCGGCCCCATGTAGTGTGTTGGCAGTTCCTGGATGACGAAGGCATTGATGCCATTGACTGGCCCTCACGTTCCCCAGACCTGAATCCAATTGAGAACCTCTGGGACGTTGTGTATTGGTGCATCCGATACCGCCAAGTAGCACCACAGACTGTCCAGGAGCTCACTGATGACCTGATCCAGGTCTGGAAGGAGATCCCTAGGACACCATCCGCCATCTCATCGGGAGCATGCCCAGATGTTGTTGGGAGGGCATACAGGCATGTGGGGGCCGTAAACACTACTGAGTCACATTGAGTTGCTGTGATGATATTCACAAAAGCCTATGATTTCAGTTGTTTGATTTTCGGTGTGAATTTGAATCCAGCCCTCAATCAATTTTGGTTTCCATCTACCGTTGTTACGTCTTTTTTCTCTCTCAACGAATTACCCAATGTACAGTTTAATTTTTAATATATTTCGTTCATCGAGACCTGTTTTTTGAGCAGTGTATATATGCATGCTGGTCTGACCAATGTTAAACGATAGGCAATTTAAATTATGAACATTTCTTATGAATAACCGGGGATGTATACATATTGAGTAATTTAGAAAAACTAAATTTCTATGTGTTTTTGCAGAATGACAGTCCGTACCAGGGCGGTGTGTTTTTCCTTACCATCCACTTCCCAACAGATTATCCCTTCAAACCACCCAAGGTCAGTAGATCTCCTCTTAGTGTGTGCAGTGTGAGATGTTAATGTGTGCTGTCAGACTAACTTAGCTGTATAATGTTTTATCATGGTCATTATGTTACTGTGTGATTCTATAGTAGACTGTTGTTTCTTATTCTGTGGTATTGTTGTCTGTCTGTGGTCCAGGTGGCCTTCACTACCAGAATCTACCACCCCAACATCAACAGTAATGGCAGCATCTGCCTGGACATTCTGAGGTCACAGTGGTCTCCAGCACTCACCATCTCTAAAGGTACTATTGTCATAGAGGCTCCTCAAACCTCCGATTCATAACAAAGCCTTTTATGGGATACTGTATATAGATGGCATTATAGTCTGTTTCGACTGGAGCAGTGATTCTCTGGGACCACCTGAGTGGTCACAAGATGCAGATTATTTAGACTCTAGTTTTAAACTTCTATACAAAATGTATTTATGGAGGCTGCACACATTTGCTGTACCTTTTTTTTCCAATGAATGAAGTCAGCCCACAAAGCATTGTAGGGCAGTTTCAGTGTAGTGTGCCTTGAAATTCTCCAGTACGAGTACAATACTGCATACAAAACTGGCATACGATTAGTATGCAGTATTGAGAATGCTAACACAGCCACTGAGCCCCATCTTAGCTACTGCTGTGTCCTTTCTCCACAGTTCTTCTGTCCATCTGTTCTCTGTTATGTGACCCAAACCCTGACGACCCTCTAGTGCCAGAGATCGCTCGCATCTACAAGACAGACCCCAACAAGTAAGTCATTCATAAGTTTGTAGACTAGTTCATATCGGTCTAAATACACATTAACATGACTAGTTCTTATCTAAACACACCAATTCATATCTGGTTTAAATGTACCTGTAGACTAGACTAACTCTTTTTTCACCATTTCACTATTTTACCCCCATCTTCCTCACATTCAGATGACAGCTGGTTACCTGTAGATGTAGTCCCGCGGGACCAGGCTTATTGCCTTGTCTATCGTATAAAGAGTCTGGGGACATCAATCAGTCATATTGGCAGCAAACAGAGTTTGAAACTTCTAAACCAATATAATGCAATGTGAAGGCAGAGTTCAGAATGGGGTTCAAACAGGATGATGTTGTACTCGTGTCAACAGTCTCACCAGCAAAAGCTAGCTTTGTAGCAGCTACATGACCGAGAAGTCACCACGGAAGACTGTTGCAAGTAGGCTTGGGCTGTTTGGCGATCGGATTGTAAACTATATATATATTTTTTTCCTACGTCGATATTAAGACTTTTTAAACTAACTTACTATCAAAACTAAGATGTTATAAAAATAATCGCCTCCCACTGTGCATTTAGAGATGTTTCTTGTGGAGCGGCATGTCTGCCCGCTGAGCCCCATGGATCAGCACAAGTGAATTGCCATCTCTTTTCCATCTGACACCCTGCATCTCCATTCTCCATATGCCTGCTCACCAAAACTTTGCTGTGTTACATGGCTATGATTGGACAATAGGAAAATAGAAACGATCACCCAACCCTAGTTACAATTATAAATGTTTGTCGTGATTGCGGAGAATTGCGGAATATATCTCAAGCTACTAGACAAGGGGATGAGCCCCGTTAGGGCGGGTTTTGTCGGGGAAAGGCAGCGAAACCACCCAATCAACAAGTTCCTAAAGGGTTCTCGGCTCCATCTAAGGAAAATTTTAAACACTGTCCCTAGACATGTACTTGTCGCGTCTGGCTCCACGAGACTACATGTAGATGTGACTAACAAGGTTTTCAGAATAGAACAGGGTCTCCAGGTTGAAAAAGGGAGATGAGGCTAATGTAAACGGGCCACCCAGAGATGTCTCATCCCTCATCCTCAGGTACAATAAGCTAGCCAGGGAGTGGACAGAGAAGTATGCAATGCTGTGAGGGTAAGACCTATACAGCATGTCTCCTGTCTGCTCCAGATCCTGTTCTACTAACCCATCAGACTTCTGAGTACCAGGAAACTAAACCTGTTTCTGACATGTTCTGTATTTGGCTTTATAGCACGTTAACAGGCTGCTGTGTGTTAGACAGTGAAACTTTAGTGGAAAGATCTAGAAAGACCAGACAGCGGTGTCAATGGTTCCTGTGGGTGTGCGTAGGAGCACGTAGTGTGTTTTGAGATGGGTTGATGCAAGTCATGTGGTCCTCTTAACCTTCTGGTTTGTTGAGAGCCACTGGTTTGTAGCTTGTAACAGTATTGTCGTCGCTGATTGGAGTGTTTCTCTGCAGGTACAACAAAACAGCCCGGGAATGGACCCAGAAGTACGCTCAGTGATCCTCTCTTCTTCATCATAGCTGGAATAAACTGTCAATTACTGTTCTTTTGCCCAAACACCCCTCTCATCAGCCAATAACTCATTTGTTTTTTTGTTTAGTTTCTTTTTGTTTTTTTTGGGCCACAACTTAAAGTGATCTGAATGCTTTTAAAAATGTATTCATCTGCTTTCCATAAGATGGGCTGAGAACTGAACCAGGAAGCATGTCTGTTTAAAAACAAAAAAAAACCCACCCTGAACCACAGGGCGATGCCAACTCAACAACCAACAGCCTGGGATTGTGGTGATGCTGCCAGCTCTGTGCCATTGCTCGTCTGACACCAGGAGCTCTAAATATTATCCTCACTGTTAAACCCGAACTGCTACAAATTCACCCGCAGGTTAATAAAATGAAACGATGCATGATTAAAGTACTGGGTTTAGTGTTGCTGTCGGAGCAGAAATGTCTACTTTTAAAAGGCCGAATTTTTGTTACTTTTTTTTCCCCCTTGGGTTTTAGAGCGGAGCGCGATTAGTTCATCCATCAACACTGTTGTCTCTTTTTGCACTGAAGACGTGGTTGAAAGCTCGACGGATGTCAGTCAACTAATAGCTCTGCTGTGTCATGGTTTTGATTTTTCTCAATAAAGTTGAACAAATCTACTCTGTGGCGTTATGTAGTTTGTCACGATGATCAAATGCTTAGCAAATGTATGCTGGGGGGGCGTGGCAGCAGTCTGAGCAGCTTTTGACCAAGAATTTATTTGTAATTCCATTTTAATATGCACTGGGAACTTGTACAGTTATTTACACAGTTTCAGGTTTTACCTGAACATTATGGAGTGCGTTTGTTGACCGAGTGTTTGATAAATGTATGGTAAACAAATGTATCGCATAATGTACATTTTTGGGTTTGTTGCATTTAGTTATACCAAACATAACTAGTTAAGCAACCAACACTCAATTTTGGTGCACTGACATACCTAAATGAAGTGGACCTATAATTGTTATTAGCTACTTGTGAGTCCTTGAAATTCCTTGGTTGAGAGGAACTACTTTAAGCATAAGGTCATGCACCACATTATTTGGCTGGAGATCTAAGGAACAAAGCACACATACATGACCCCATTATTGTATGAATGGTGCTTTCATTGCTCTGCCCCCATTGTCCAAATTCTACACACTAAAACACTTAATTTGTGTCAAATTCAAAAATAATTAATACAAATACGTATACATGAATATATATTTTTTTATTAAAAACATTAAAATTGTAATCCTAATTTTGTAACTGAGCTGTTTCAGAGTACAGTCTGAAATATGAAGTCCTGCAATGTAAAGTCAGAAACGAAAATTTCAGCCAGAGGAGCTGGTTCAGAGTTCAAGGCGAGTGGCTGTAACCAATGTAGAGCTGCTCGCCATTTCAGTGTTTGAATATAGAGACAGTGTGAGTCTTAAATGTGTCTGCAAGTTTTTCTTTCCAACAAACAGGCCAGCAGCTGATGCCACTCATGTCACACACCCAACCCCCGTCTAATTGTGCAACAACCAGTGACAACAGCCTGGACTCAAGTGTCAGAGTTCTGGTGGCACCTGTGTTTTCAACTGACATGGATCTTGCACCTTCAATGATGCCAAGACATCCACAAACTGAAAAATATATAGCCATTAGAGACTCCTGTCAGTCCACCTTTTATTTGACCTGTGGTCTCACGGGGCCGGACTTAATATACCATCGTATAAAACTCTACACACTGTGTACTTTAGTCACACCTGGCCACTCGAGACAACTTGAGCTGCAATGTCTGTGTTTACACGTGGAAATACAATTGTAAAAAAAAAAAAAGTCAGTACTGAAGTCAGCAAAGCATACAGTAAAACAGGCTTTGGGTTCTTTATGGACATGATTCCTACATTTCTTGTTTTGAAAAGAAACATCACAGCTTATGGTAGAGTAGCAAGGCTGACGTGTCAGCAGAGGGGGAAAAAATGCCACCCCCTCAAAAAAAACAGTGCAGACATTTCCCTTGAAACGCATTTTCATTCTGATAGAAAGTACATGTTAAAACCAACAAAAATAATTACAATCGTATCAATTGTGTTCTGCTCTGTCCGCTAGAGATGCTCCCAATGTGACGTTATTGACCTATCCTATCTTAAAACCCATTTCATTTTCAGTCAGTAAAACCAAATTTTCTGTATGGTTTATATTTTTTCCCCCAGGTGAGATAATTCTACTAGTTTCCAACACAGATTCACAGTATAGCTCTGATCTGATGTCCACTGAAACTGAGCTAGATTTGTTCATTTTCCAGAAACAGCTGCAATATGATTTGCATTGTCAACAATAGAAACACACCTTGTGTCTTAGACCCTGATAGAATATTATAAAACAATACAACTCATTTATTTTCATATTCTGCTACAAATCACACCATTCATCTTCCAATGGGAACATTTCTTGATATCTCATTGAACAGACTCTTCTTACCGTCAAACATTAATGACAATGTTTTGCTCACAAATACTTAAACAGGACTTTGGTATTTCTGTCTGTAATGTTGGTAACACACAGGTTTCATTATAAAATGTATTTAAAAAAGAAAGAAACAAAAGACAAACAAAACATTCATGTGTAAAAGCATTGTGTGTGTGTGTGTGAGCTCCAGGAGTTTTTGTGCGTCTTCACACTCTTCAATTCTAAGTCGGCATTGATTGGCTCCATGGAAAGAACCAGAATGGAGATTGGCCAATAGGGATATCAGGCTGTGGATAGCTCCACCCCGCTGTCACACACCCCACTATCAACATCCAGTTTCAGATCTCCGAGTTGCTCCGCTACACCCTCTACTGGAGAGACACCCATGTCAGTAGAGAGTGGAGGAGTTCCCTGACTTTCCATTGAAACTTTCCAAAAAAAATAAACCAAAAACCTGAATTTTCATTACTTCTTATAACCATTAAATCCATCATTTTTGTTAATCCATAGTCATTTCTATAATCTACAAGCACTATCCAGTCTTAATATAATAATATTGTTTTGCTGGCACAATAGTTACAGGCAGAACTATATTTAAAACAATTCAAAGTAACCAAGCAAACAAGCCTGTCCTAACTGGCTGTGTAGCAACAAATTCGTCAACATCTACTAACCTAACCTAACATTGCAGAAAAACAAATACAATTCAAATCTAGCAATGTAGGAATCATAATTTTAGTCAAAAATAACCCTCTAGTGAAAACAGACCCATTAAGCCCATTAAAAGAATTTACAAATTTACTAATAAAGCAAACATTCTTCTGTGACATTCTCTTACATAGACCTACACACAAAGACTCACCAATGGGATGCCTGTCATCTGCTATGGGCTCCAGCGCCCCCTGTAGGGCAGACAACGCAGCGCAGTTTCCTAACAACCTCAGACCTGCTAGCAGCTCCTTGATCGTCCCACCTGAGACCTACGAACACATCACACATATCACAGCAAGGGCAGGACCAAAGATTTATTAGGATATTTTAAAATAAACCAGACCAACGCTCAAATGAAACTCTTACTCTGTAGAGATTCTGGTGCGTGCGTGTGTGTGTGTGCGTGCGTGTGTGTACCTGGTAGCTGTCCAGCAGGGTGCGTGCAGGGGAGGGGGACATTCTGAAGGCATTGTTCAGGATTCCCAGGCCCAGAGAGTGGGATAGCTCCTCCCATCCACGACCTTTTAACTCTACACACTCCAGCGCATCACACAGAGAACTCTTGGTGTCCTCACACAAACTGGTTAGGTCCCCTGCGCGTACACACACACACAAAATGGTCTAATTCCATATTATTCATGGTTAAAGAGTCATCTAGTTAGAGAGGTATTTACTGTGGTCATCAGTCAGTACGTTAGTTAGATAGCTAGCTACGTAGCCAGTCAGCTAGCTAGTTCATTTTTTAATCCCAAAGTTACCTTGAGCAGTGTCAAGTTGTCTTCTGACTGGTCCAGGGTCATACTCTTTACCGTTCAACAGCTCTAACACCTGCGCACACACACATTAACTCTTACCACTGCTAACTAAAGTTTATTTTTTTTAAATATATAAATAAATACACACACACTCTAGTATTTCTACGTATGAAGCAGCAATATTGACCTGAGGTGTGGCAGCCATGTTTAGAGGCGTCGTTCCTGGGATGAAGCCTTCGTCCTCCTCCTCTTCCTCACTGCACTCCTCTCTGAAGTACAGCGGCTCAAAGTTCTCTTTATTAGGGTCTGCTCCTGCTCCACACACACACACACACACACACACACTGTGAAACAATGTCAACATGTATGAAGTGTGTCTGCTAGTTGCCATGGTAGCCAGTAATGGTTACCTTGCTAGATTGATTGACAGCTGCTAAAGAGGAAAGGGGCGGAGCCTGCATTACCTGCGGCGATGAGGAGCGCTGTGAGTTTGACAGAGCCCCGCCCCGCGGCAATGTGGAGGGGGGTGGAGCCGTTATAGGTGCAGTTGTCCACGTAGGCGTTGCCCTGGCGATAGACAACCATGAGCTACCGTTCACACGGTGGAGAATGACAGCAGTACAGCACATTAACACATCAAGTGCATTCCCGCCCTATGACCGGTACCTCCAGCAGCAGACACCCGGCCAGAGACACGTTGTCCGTCTCGGTGGCGAGGTGGAGCGCCGTGCGGCCACAGCTGCGCTCCTGGGCCTCCACGTTGGCCCCGCCCCCCAGAAGCTCTCTGACACAACGCAGGCTGTTGGCCAGCACCGCCACGTGGAGCGCACACAGCCCTGTCACCATGGCAACACACGTAGACAGCAATGAGGTTGGTGCCAGTCTGCTAATAATTATCAGCACAATTGTAAAATAATGTACACAGGAACTTTGGGGGGAAAAAAAGTCGCACACTAGCATTTGGTTGGACTGCCTTTAGCTTCGATTACGGCATGCAGTCGCTGTGGCATTGTTTCGACAACCTTATGCAACCACACAACAAATTTCCGTCCAGAGATGCATTAATCTTTGGCTGAGATCTTGTACTGACGACGGGAGAGTCCAACCACTCCATAAAGTCTTCTCTAGCACATCCTAAAGACTTAAAGGACATATTGACATGCAGGTGCGGAAGCTTGCCACCTTCTTCCATTGCTCCGTGGTCCAGTTCTGATACTCACATGCCCAGGCGGTTTTGGCAGTGGACAGGGGTCAGCATGGGCACCCTGACCATGCTGACCCATATGCATCAAAATGGTAAATGGATTGCATTTATATAGCGCTTTAATCGTACCAACAGGCCACCCAAAGCGCTGTACATTGCCTCAC
>JAODLI010037782.1:0-18392 GCA_027575585.1 Percopsis omiscomaycus | reverse complement strand
ACACACACACACACACACACACACACACACACACACACACACACACACACACACACACACACACACACACAGACTGTAATCTGTAACCAAAACCCCTCTAGTGATGGCCAAACCTCTCCTTGAATCTGATTGGCTGGTAAGACTTGATTGCCGGATCATCGCGGCATAGTCGTGTACGTGAGATTGTTCAATAATCAAGAAAAAGCTGAAGCTACAGCTAAAGCACAGTTCGGTGAAACAAACACGGTCCACTCTCAGCCTCTGTAGCTCTGTAGCTCACAGGCAGACTCACAACCCATGCTGTTTTCTGTAGTGAGCTCAAGAGACAAGCACACACAGTGGTAACCAGCTCTGTCTCTCCCCGACACGCACACTCACAGCGTGACTTCAAAACAGCACTCTAACCCACCTGACCCAACCCTCAGGTTGTAGAACACACAGCCCCCTTAATGCAGGTAAAACTTTAGCATGCTGCCGGTCCACTGAGTCACATAACCACAGATGTACCAATCACTGAGCACCTTGGGCTCAATATTAAGGAGGAGCTTGGATCTTATGTGATGCCATCGGAAGGCAACAAACCAAGTCGCTGGGTGGATGGGTTAAATGTAGGGGAGAATACAGAGCTCCCATTCCTACATACTGAATAGTAAACTCCTAAGCTGGACGTGTTGGCTTTTTGGCTGTGTCTACGTGCCCAGGCTTTTTTGCACATTTCCATCGCAATAACGGTCATACATGCGCACCGGCGAACAGGATTTCACGAAGCGCAGAAACAAAGGACTGCGCTGCTGGAGATGGCATGTCTGTGTCAAGAGTGCTTCCCTTCTTTCTCCCATCTCTCCACCTCCCTCCGGAGCCTCCCTCTCATACGGAGGAATGCATCACAATCCCCCATGTGTTGAATATCACAAAAAATAAGCAGTGCACCAGAGATCAATGATGTGTGTCCAAGCAGGGCAACATGTCATTATCACATTCCCCTTTACACATCTTAGCGCCCCCCGTGTACACCCCTAATACACATTCACACACACACACACACACGCACACACACGCATACACACGCACACACACACACACACACACACACACAGCATCAATACCACCATAATCATCACGGTTAAAGTCCATCTCTTCCCTCCACGCTAAAATGACTGACCGATGTGTGCATGTGCGCGACCGGTGGCACGCGCTCTCTCTCTCTCTCTCGCGCGCGCGCGCACACACCCTCACACAACGCCGGGAGGCCTCACCTGCGTAATTATAGGCCTACGTGTGTGATGGCATCCGACGGAAACAATACACAATAGATGCAGGCAAACAGACCTTGTGGTGTAAGAAAAGGGCAGAGCTAATGAGACAGATAGAGGGGGAGAGGGGAGGAAGAAAAGAATGAAAGCAATGCCGTTTCATTGCTGAGAAGAGCAGACAGTCTCTACCTTGCGTCTGCGGTCCCTGGATTTATTCCGCTTCTTGTTCTTCTCCTCCTCCTTCTCCCTCAGCTCCTGGGCGGCGGCCTCCGCTAGGTCCTTGTTCTTGCGGAGCTGCTTGGCGGCTTGCGCCATGGTGCCGCTACTGCTGCTGCTACTGCTGCTGCTGGCGCTGCTGTCGAGCCTCCAGCCCCCCGCCTGGCTGCGCTACCACCGGCCGTCTCCGTGTCCACCGCGTCCCGCAGCGTCCCCCAGCCTCGGTCCGCCTACCACCTCGTCTTCGGTGGCCACCACGGCACGCGTGTGTTTGACTGTGTAAGCGCGTGTGTGTAAGCGTGTGTGTCTGTGTGTGTGTGTGTGTGTGTGTTTGGTAGGGAGAGAGAGCGAGATGCTACCGCGGCCACGGAAGGAAAAGAAAGATGCTACGAATCGGTTGGTGCGGACGCTGCCGCCAGCTTACCAGTCCAGTCTGCTCTCCCGATGCGCGCGAAGCTGCCTCGCCCCCCCCCCCCCACTCCCTCTCAGCCTGTAGAAAACCAGTCACGCAGTCCTGCGCTCGGCACGGTGGGGATCTCACTGCAGAGCTTCTCTCTTTCTCTCTCTCTGTCTCGCTGTCTGTCTGATAGCCTCCTCGTTTCCCAGTCAAGGCTTCCCCTCTCCAAAACACCTCTGCTGGTTTTGGTACAACTGGCGATCGAGAGCGACAAAAACCTGCAGAAAGCCTTTATCTCCACCTCGGGTCAGGTGCTCCAATCTTTTAGATAGGAGAGAGAGAGAGAGAGGGATTGAGGCTGGTTGAAAAATAAACGATGTATTATATCGGATGTGCCTTCTTTGTGTGTGCGCGTGGATTTATCTCTTTTTCTTGCGTGTTATTTCATTGCTGTTGCTCTCAGTCAAGGGAGTGCACCACGTTTTATTAGCATTCGCAGATTAACAGCAGGCTGTTACATGAGCGCTTCGTCAAATCTGCATCTTCCGTCTTTTCAGTGTCCTCTCTCTCTCTCTCTCTCTCTCTCTCTCTCTCTCTCTCTCTCTCTCTCCCTCCTGCTCTATTTCCTTTCACATCAAACTGGATGCGAAATCCAGAGAGCAAGTATAAGTAGACTGAGCAGAAGGACGAGATAGAAGGGAGATATACCAGTGGTGCCATGTACATGACAACATTGTAACAAATCACACCTGTTAACTTGGGTTACAGCAGCCTACTTTATGAGACAACCGCCGAGGACAAACGGTTAACCGTGGCAGGACACGTTCTAGCCTCCTTGTGGGAAATGACGTGTATAACACAGGACAACCACCAACATATCCAAGGGGAACAGGGAACACATTGCTATGATATCTACCGGCAGTGGTGGCTGGTATATTCCGCCAGTTTCAGTTACCATCCCAATACATGTTTACACAAACTGCAGGATACCAGTGGTCAGTGAAATACAGTCATTATTTAATTGGCATGAAAAAGAAACTGCAGATTAATCGATAATAAAATGTATCATTAGTTGCAGCCCTAAGGTACAGTATTCATCATTAGATTACAGACTGAGTCTGGTTCAGAAACACATATATGATGTATTATTCTAAAGTCAACTATATACAAAGAAAAATGTGTGTGTGTGTGTGTGTCTGACTTGATATTATTTGCACAGGAATTTTGCCCTTCTGTCCTTCTGACTGGCAAACCTCTCAATGACCCTAGTATTGAAGTCAGGAATGTTTATGATACGTTTTTTTCCTCCATGGAGAGCACAGCCAGAGCATTCAGGCGATCCTGTGTCACGGTGTTCCTCGGGAAGGTCTTGATCCTCTTTAAAGAAGAAAAGCACCTCCCCGATTCTCCTGTTGTCATGGGTGTGGTGAGGAGAATCTTGAGAAGGCTGACCATCTCAGTGAACGTGCCTTGAAGGTTGTTCTCCATGACAAACTGGAACAGGAGTCAGTGCACCAGAGTTCTGTTTTGAGCTTGGCCTTGTTCAACAGAGGGTATGGCCTCCACTGTGGTTTCCAGCGCTGAATCCGTGAACAAGTCTCCTTGCAACAGAGTGGAACTGATGAAAGAGAACCGCTCTTTGGCATGACTCAGAACGGTATCACATTCCTAAGAAATGATACACAAATTAAAAAAAACAGAGAAGTACACAAAAGCAGAAATACATTGTTACATCTCTCCGTCTAAATACAGTAATGTCATCAGTATCAGAGGATACCGATGACATAAGATGAGCATATTATTTTGTGACAAGCAAGGACAACTTATTGTTTAATATCAGTAATGTAAAATAACCACATCTAAACATTTCAGTGTCTGTGGTGAATGGAACCGATCGGAATAAAAATAAATGATACCTATTTTATTATTACACAGGAATTGAAGAAGACAGACAGTGAAACATAGCAGAGAGTAATTGTATGGCTCTTTACAGATGAATTAATAGACATCAAATTAGTCCGTCATGTGGTACTGTGTTAACAAACTGCATATACTGTACATTATTCTTATTTGGATTTCCTATTCAGAGTCTTTAAAATGTTGAAACAAGTATTTATGAGTTGCTAGGTATGTTCAGCAATGCACATTAATGTTTTTACAAACATAAATAAATAATTATTTCCCTGATGGTTTGGATGTTGTCGGTGAACCTCTGGATGATTCCTGTAATGTAGAGTCAATGTTCCTCCTCTGCAGCTGGTTAAACAGCATGTCCACGTGTGGCATGATCTTGTGAAACAATACACGGACAAAGCAGAAATCCTCATCTTCCAGCATTCTCACAAAGCACTCTCTGACAGTTGGAAGGTCAAACTTTCCAGAGTCTCTGATAGAGGAGGTCTTAGGAGGTCATCCTTGTGCTCATGCACAGTGTTAAGAACATGACTGTGGAAGTCCGTGTGCCACCACTTGAACTGGTTCATTTAACAAAAGTAATGCTAACATGTGGACAAACATTTGAAGAATAGTCAATAAGGATATGGTCAATATACTGTACTGCAAAGTGTGTGCAGTAGTAGTAGTGTGTGTGTGTGGGTGTGTGTGTGTGTGTGTGTGTATTTTCATACTATTCAAATGTACTTTTGTGTACATACAAGTGTGTATTTGAGGACAGAATTTTACAGTGGCAGATGAAAATGAATAATACGGTATATTTTGCGATGACTATGAATATAAATGCTGGATCTCTCCACTGTGAATTAAAACATGGGATATGCCTAAAAGTATGTGCTTTATGAATTTATTTACTTCAATCTAAATGACCACTGACCAACCAGTAACCAAAAAAACCCATTATTCTTTAAATACCTTTAATAGTTTTGTTGTGTGTAACAAATATGCAAGCGACATTATGAACTCAGGAAATTAAGAACAAGTACAACTGGCCACTTCATCATAGTAATCTGTATCCACAGCCCCCCTATCTATGGTCAAACACCATGGCATATTCCGCACATTCCAGGGGTGCCACCATGCCTCCCTCAGCGGTTGGCTTCCTTTTTTTGGAGAATATCACAGAGGAATACAACGGTACGTCACCACCAACCTAAAATACCGCACAGACAGAGAATTAGCATAGTATAGTATAAACATTTATAAACATTTCAAGTCATTTCATAAAAAGTGTAAACATTTCAAGTCATTTCATTAAAAGAACCCACCTCCTCTGTTGGCGCTACCTGCTCAGTGGGAACTGCACCTGCGATGGCAAAGGTCATAACTATTCAATATACGCACAGGATTTACAATATATGGAAACAGCAGATGTTATTGGCTTAACAGTTGCTATTGCCTACTCAAAAGAATCAAAAATATATTTTGTCTAAGACTAAATAATGAGGCATAGAGATGTTAAAATATTATATGATACAAACCATGTTTCTGACAGCGGCAGTACAGTACAACGGCAGCTCCAACTGAGAGAAGAACCAAGGTGGAAATAACAGCAATAACTATAAAAGTATTTCCGCTGTCTTGTGAAGAGGAATCTGAGGGAGCAGATTTGTAAGAATTTAAATGTATCCAAATAAGTAAATATATTTATTACCTAACTATAATTTGGTGAGTCATTTTAAAGGCTAAATCACATATCTTTACAATATAGGCTACAACTGTTTTTCATGGGTTCACTTACGTGGAGAGGTGCCATCTTGGGTGGTTGGTGTAAAGTGTATAACGTAATTGTCAGATTTTTTCACAATGTGGTTTTTGGGGGAATCTGTTCCCCACAAAATGTGCAACAAAACAGTCTTAAAATGAGTGATAAGTTTAATTATCATCATCACAGGGAGTATTCTTAAAGGATATATCATATATCTTCACAATATACAACTGTTTTCTTCTAGGTTACCTTACCTAGTGATGTACTCTCTTGGGTGGTTGGTGTAAAAAGGGTTTCAAGGTTATTTATTTCTGTAAAAAATAAGTGCCTCATATAATTGGGTTGTATACACATGTACCCCAATGGTTCTTTGTTGTGAAATTTAGAGGATGTAGAGGATCTTACCGTCAAATGATATTTTGGAATGTTTACTTCTCAGGAAAACAGATGTTTGCCCTTTTTTTTCAACTTCCACACTACAGGAAATGAAATCCTCTTTTGATTGAATTCCCTTTGTCTCCTTCACAAGTTCTTCTTGGGAAAGTCTTCTCAAACAAGAACCTCTACTGTAATTTTCACTTGCAAAGGGAGCTGAATTGTTGTTCATAAAAAAATGACATCTACTGCCATATTTGGCCTCACATCGAAGTGTGAAGTACCTGTCATCAGATTTATCCACCATACATATGGGGTTTATGGGGGGATCTGTTTGAATCAATACACAAAATGATATTAGAAAATTACAATAAAAGTTTTAAGGCTTATGCTGATAAGATAAATTACAATATTAACTGTGATATTTTATGAGGGTTTTAATAATTCCTTTCTCTCATAATTGTTAGATTTTCACTCACCTATAGAAAGTTTTTCTGGTGCACTCATTTCTGAATCAATTGTTTCTCCATCCATCCTCCACTGTGTTTTACAGCTTAATTTGATTTCTGTCTCGTTCCAAGTTTTGAACTCATTCAGTTCCAGTTTAAACTGACACACACTTTGATTAGATACCCTAATTGGTTTGGTGTCCTTATCTGTGTAGAAAGCACAACTAGTGTGTCTTGTTGATTCACAGCGGACTGTTACAGGTGCAGCTATGTTTATAAATGTTGGAGCAAGTGTAATTTTGGGAGTTGGAAGAGTATCTGTTTGGATTCAGAAGAATAAAATATGTTAATGTAAAAGAAATATTATCAATTGCAATTTAAAAAGTTAAAAGATAATGATAACAACTTACCTGTATAAACCTCTTGGAAACCCACACTTGCAAAAACTGAAAATGTGTGTAAAAGTGAATATCTAATATAATTTATGAAAAATGTGAAATTTAAATACAAATAAAAAGTAGATAAATACTCACATATCATTATAATAGTTTTTGTAGGCATCTCAGCATCTGATTGTATGAATCTGAACAAAAGAGGTTTGGTTATATGATTAGAATAAAGGAGGAAGTGATGAAAATGGGCGGGTCCTAAATGTTTGGACTCCCACAGCCGCTTCCTCAACTCAACCAAATCAATCCTGCATGATGTCTTACAATATATTCATTCTAGTATATATAGGATAGATACAATATTTTTCTTAGATACTAAACATTGAATGTACTGTAGTTTACTGTAAAGGTTATGGGGTAATAGCAGGTAAAATAAGCAAGTAGCTACAGCAAGACTAAACATAATATTGTATTTGACAATGTTTATAGCCCCCTATGTCCGACCTGTGTCTTATAATCAGGTGTAACAACCTAACAAACATCTACAAGTGGGACACATGTACTTTCATGTGCGTGTGTTCTTCAATTGCGTGCTTTTAACTTCATTCTAAACAAATTACTCACCTTTTAGGGGGTTTTAGATGCTAGAATAGTTTACATTAAATAGCAAATTTGTCTTTGGCCAAAACAATTAAAAAAACATCAGTAAAACACCAACAGTTCCTGATTTAGAACATCAATTTCTTTAAAGATTAAATACATCTTAGAAAAATTATTAACAGAAATGTTACCTTTACAAACAAAGCCTTACTGTATCTATTTGTACTGTATACATCTTTATTGATAATATCCGCAGGGTTCTCTGTATAGGTCATTTGACGGTCTTTCTGTATAGAGGTTTTTGGCTGTCTTAACATAAATGATTCTAGCCAATGTCTCTCAGAATAGAAGTACTATGAAAAGTGGTTTCAACTGCAGTCACCACAAATTCACATCTAGATAAAAACTGCAACTGTCACACGCTCTCTATTATTAACATTAGGTGCTTAAGCCTGACTTCTAAAATACAACACTAAAACATGTCTTAGCCAACTCAGTATAAATGTAATTTTTACATTATAGTTTAGTTATCAAGGTAAAGCCCTATCAGTGTTCCTTTTAATTTTGTATTAGGAAAATATAATGCACCTATATATTGTGTCTAGATGTTCTGGTGTGCATGTTTGCATTTACACCTACTTGTAACAGTTTGCAAAAACATACATATAAAACATCGTTATAGACTCATAATTTCCTGAGCAGGTTAAAACACTTCTGGGTTGTAGCGATTCATGAGGCCGATAGGGCCAATGCCTACAGTATATTGGCAGTTCTGCTGTACAGAACACACAGTCAGCTGCCTTCTCTGACAGTCACACTGTGATCTACCGCCATCTGCTGGCAGCTTCTAATAATGACCTTTGCCGTATGCTACTGCTTTATGTGTGATGTACAGTAGGCCTATATGCAGTTTATTCATGTTTATTATAACATGCATACTGTATATGAAGAAAAATAAAATGATCTAAATGTATAATCTGTAGCCATCTGTCAAAGGAGATGATGGTCATACCAAGGCATGAAAACGACATAACTTTACTGCTAATTGTTTGCAGTAGTTATACAATGGAATATTTTTGCCTGTGTGTTGTAGGCCCACTGTATATGTGTGTGTATTGGAGCAAAGTTTTTTGCTAGACCATATCTTAATTAATAAATTATGGTCAGTCACTTTTGCCTGTAATGTTATTGTGCGTTGACTATCAATGTAAATAATGGATCCCTTGGACTACATTGAAAGGATCTGTAGTGTTAAAAAACAAACAACAGTATTCTCAATAAACTTTTATTATTCTTGTACATGCAACATGGTGAAGTCAAGACTCTCATAGTAAATGTATTGTACATAACGCCACATTACAATGACTTAAAGAATATAAAACAAACCAAAATTGGAAAATAGAGAACCTTTTTATTTTAATGAATCTCACAGGGCATTTGATATGTTTATTCTTTCACTTTTTTTTCATTTGGGAACATGGCATATTCTTCAAACAGTGCTGTTTCCACACCTGTCTCAACAATCAGGTTCCTGTTTGCTTCAGGTTTGGTTGCGACTGTCACCAGTGCCATACCATGGTACATCACCACAGTTAACCTAAAATACAGCACAGAGGATGTCATTACATTCTATGTCAACATGTTTTGTTTAATTAAAGATAACACAGCATGACCTCCATCACATAGTAATACTTTGTTAAATGATTTCATATAAATAACCCACCTCCTCTGTTGGTGCTCCTGGCTCAGTGATAATGCATCTGTAATGAAACCTTTAATAACTATTCAATATGAATTGTTAACTTTTAGAGGTTCAGGGTTGTAAAGAAACTAAGAAGTGGTGTAGGTACAATGAAAACCATGCAAGTCTTACAAGCAGGGTATTTCCTAGAAAATATACAGCACACACGCATTAAGATACTGTATCTAGTCTACAGTATTCACAATAGAGTACAGTATATGGAAATAGCAGATGTTATTGGATTAACCGCTGCTATTGCCTACTCAATAGAATTAAAAATGTATGTTATCTAAAGCTAGATAATACAGCAAATAGTTGTGACAAAATAGCATATGATACAAACCATGTTTCCTGCAGTGGCAGTACAGTACAACGGCAGCTCCAACCGACAGAAGAACCAAGGTGGAAATAACAGAAATTACTGTAAAAGTGTTTCCACTGTCTTTTGAAAAGGACTCTGGGGGAGCACATTTGAAAGAGTCAAAAAATAATAATTACAGTACTTAATTATAATGTGTGGTGAGAAATTTTAAAGGCTAAATCCCATATCTTCACAATATAGGCTACAATTGTGTTCTCGCGGGTTAACTTACGTGGAGAGCTTCCATTTGGGTGGTTGGTGTAAAAAGGTTTTCAAGTTTTCTTTTATAGTACAGTGGTACTATGTTGTGATATTTTATTCAAACTGAACCCTTTGTCTCCCTTAGCATTTCTTGGGAAAGTCTTCTCAAGGAAGAACCTCTATTCTGCAGTTGATTTACAAATCTAGTGCAATATTTGGTGTCAAGTGTGTAAAGTAATTGTCTGATTTTTTCACAATACATGTGGGTTTTGGGCGGAATGTTTGAACCATTGCACAGAACAGTTTCAAAATAAGTGATAAGTTTAATTATCATCATTACAGTGAGTGATTTTAAAGGATATATCATATATCTTGACGATATACAACTGCTTTCTTATAGGTTACCTTACCTAGTGAGGTACTCTCTTGGGTGGTTGGTGTTAAAAGGGGTTCAAGGTTATTTAATTCTGTAAAAAATAAGTGCCTCATATAATTGGGTTGTATACACATGGACAATTCTTTGTTGTGATATTTAGAGTATATAGAGGATCTTACCGTCAAATGATATTTTGGTTTTTTCACTTCTCAGGAAAACAGATGTTTCATCTTCTATTTCAACTTCCACACTACAGGAAATTAAATCCTCTTTTGATTGTATTCCCTTTGTCTCCTTCACAAGTTCTTCTCGGGAAAGTCTTCTCAAACAAGAACCTCTAATGTAATTTTCACTTGCAAAGGGAGTTGATTGGTTGTTCATAAAAAAACGACATCTATTGCCATATTTGGCCTCACATCGAAGTGTGAAGTACCTGTTGTCAGATTTATCCACCATACATATGGGGTTTATGGGGGGATCTGTTTGAATCATTATACAAAATGATATTAGAAAATTACAATAAAAGTTTTAAGGCGTAAGCTGATGAGAATAATTACAATATTAACTGCAATATTTTATGATGGTTTTAATAATTCCTTTCTCTCATAATTGTTAGATTTTCACTCACCTATAGAAAGTTTTTCTGGTGCACTCATTTCTGATTCAATTGTTTCTCCATCCATCCTCCACTGTGTTTTACAGCTTAATTTGATTTCTGTATCGTTCCAAGTTTTGAACTCATTCAGTTCCAGTGTAAACTGACACACATTTTGTTGAGAAACCCTAATTGGTTTGGTGTCCTTATTTGTGTAGAAAGCACAACTAGTGTGTCTTGTTGATTCACAGCGGACTCTTACAGGTGCAGTTATGTTTATAAATTTTGGAGCAAGTGTAATTTTGGGAGTTGGAAGAGTATCTGTTTGGATTCAGAAGAATAAAATATGTTAATGTAAAATAAATATTTTCAATTGCAATTTAAAAAGTTAAAAGATAATGATAACAACGTACCTGAATAACCATCTTTGAAACCCACACTTGCAAAAACTGAAAAAGTGTGAAAAAGTGAATTTCTAATATAATTTATGTAAAATGTGATCATTTATGGTTAAATGTACATTAAAAGTGTAAAAATACTCACAAATCATTATAATAGTTGTTGTAGGCATCTCAGCATCTGATATGTATGAATCTCAAAAAGAGAGGTTTGGTTATATGATTGGAGTAGAGGAGGAAATGATGAATATGGGCGGATTAACTGTTTTGACTCCCATAGCCACTTCACGTACATTAGCCTACGTGCATGTAAAACACCAACAGTCCATGTTTCAGAACATAATTTTTTTAGAACATCATCTTCTAGAAGATCAATTTAAAAAATGAAGTAAATCTTGACAATTTTTGTATTTGAAAAGAAAATGATCAACAGAAAACCATGACAAGCAGAGCTTCTCTGTTTCTATTGTTCTGTATCTGTCTGGATATATAGGTCTTCACTGATGATATTACCTAGAGCGTAACAGGTCAAACGATGGCTTGTCTTTCTGCATAGACGTTTTTGTCTGTCTTAACATAAAGTTACTCAAGGCAATGTGTCTCTCAGAATAGAAGTACTGTGAAAAGTGGTTTCAACTGCAGTCACCACAAATTCACATTTTGATAAATACTGCACACATTGTAGAATCTGTCACACGCAGTGTATTATTAACATTAGGAGTTTAGGCCTGACTTCTAAAATACAACACTAATACAGGTCTTAGCCACTTTTATTGATGTATAAATGTCATTTTTATATTACAGTTTAGTTTTAAAACTCTATCAGTGTTCCTTTTCATTGTATATTAGGAAATATATAATGCACCTCTATTTTATGTCTAGATGTTCAGATTTGCATGTTTGCATTTACACCTACTTGTAACAGTTTGCAATAACATTAATGTAAATCAACAATATCGACTCATATTTTCCTGAGCAGGTTTAAACACTTCTGGAATGTAGCGATTCATGTGGACGATAGGGCCAATGCCTACAGTATATTGGAAGTTCTGCTGTACAGAACACAGTCAGCTGCCTTCTTTGACAGTCACACTGTGATCTACCACCATCTGCTGGCAGCTTCTAATAATTACCTTTGCTGTACACTATTGCTTTATGTGTGATGTACAGTAGGCCTATATGCAGTTTATTCATGTTTATTATAAACATAGCCTACATACTGTATATGGAGACAAATAACATTATCTAAATGTATAATCGGTAGCCATCTGTAAAAGGAGAGGATGACCCTTCCAATGCATTTAAATGATATAATTTACTATAATAAACTGGAATATTTGTGTGTGTGTGTTGTGCATATCTGTGTATTGGAGCACAGTATTTTGCTGAGCCGGATCTTAATTAATAAATTATGGTCAGTCGCTTTTCTCTGTAATATTAAAAACATGTTGTACACACATGGACCACAGAGGTACTTTTGTTGTGATATTTATTTAAGGATGCACCACTCCGATTCTGACATCATATATCGGTCTGATACTGAATCAAATAGCTGGATCAGATATCAATGACAATGGGACCACTCTATTCAATTCATTTGCGCATACCGTCGCCTATTACTTCATGCGTCAGCAGTGTGTAACCCTTAGAACTGGTGTAGTAACACCCCAGGCCACACCGGGGGGTTACTAAAATGTATCTAGGTCCTAAAATGGAGATTGGCTGTCGTCTAAATTAGTGTATGGGGCCTACAACGTACGCAGTTGGTCTAAACCACCCCATAAAACCACTCAAACTACTGCATAGTTTCAATGACACGTTTATTATTTCCTTTTCTAATTTTCTCAGCAAAGGCAAGTAGCTGTACTATATGTAAATTAAAAATAATAAGGCAAAACTACATACTATCAATCATATAGCCTACATTCAGTTCAACATTCAACAGTTTTATCAACTTGTTTTATGAACATTAAGAAAAAATTGGTCCAAACATGGTGTGGTCCTCCTTTGAAAAAAACAGTCCACTCTCCATGAATAAAAATGTATCTCCCTGTTTGAAACATTAAACAAAATGATATGTCAAAAATACAATAAAATACCTGTATTTTAAATCCTTGAGATGTTGATGATAATAATAATAACAATAATAACTGTGGATATTTAACAAGAGTTTCGCCATCAATCCTCTGCTGTGTTTTACAGCTTAATTTGATTTATTTCTCCTTCCAACTGTAAACTCACTTAGTTCCCGTGTAAACTGACACACACTTTGATAAGAAACCCTAATTTGTTTGGTGTCCTTATCTGTGTAGAAAGCACAACTAGTGTGTCCTGTTGATTCACAGCGGACTGTTACAGGTGCAGCTATGTTTAAAAATGTTGGAGCAGGAGTAATGATTGGAGTTGGAAGAGTATCTGGTTTATTTAAAAGACTAAAATGTTAATGTCCACAAATTCTTTTGAATTACAATTAATAAGTTAAAAAAACAGCCCCCACTTGATTGAACCTTTTTTATGAAAGCATTACCAATTTGTAATTGTCTGGTTTTCCCAAAAACAAAATTAGAAGATGACCCTGTGAAGGCATGTAAACGACATGACTTTGACAATACCTTTGACAATACCTTGATAACCAGGCATATAAAAGGCCATTTTCAAGTAGTGACACTGTAAACCTATACAAATGGATGTGTTTTGATTGTTCCTTCTTCGAACAGTAAGTGGCAGTAAAATCTTATAATAGTCAAGGATCTCTCTCCCTTTTCAAAACTCTGCTGGGTTTGATAAAACTGGTGAGGGTGACAAAACCTAAAGAAAGCCTTTATCTCTCCCTCAGGTCGTTTGCTTCAATACCTCTGTTAGTCTTTGTCCAGTTCTATTCGTCTTTACACGCAGGGTTCTATGTATAGGGCACGTGATGTCTTGTCTTCCTGTGTAGAGGATTTTGGCTGTCTTAACATAAAGTTCTCTCAGAATAACAAAGTAAGTGGTTTGTGACTGCAGTCACATATGACTTGAGGTGTATTTCCCTCTTCTGACTGCAGTCACCACAAATTCACATTTAGATAAAAACTGTGCATCAAAACGCAGTGTATTATTAACATTAGGTGTGTATGTCGGACTTCCAATACCAGACTAAAACTTAGCTTTATACTATTGAAGTAGAAATATCAGGATTCTTTTTTTTTTCTGTAAAAAGAGAAGATGTAAACGACATACAGTAACTTTACTGCAAAGTCAGTCACTATCAGTAGTAATGGATTAAGTGTGTGTGTGTGTGTGTGTGTGTGTGTGTGTGTGTGTGCGTGCCTGTGTGTGTGTGCGTGCCTGTGTGTGTGCCCGTGCTTTGGCAGTCTATCCGAATGTGCTGTACATGTCTGTATAAGAACACAGCATCTTGCTGAGCCCGATCAGAATGAATTATGGTCCAGTTAATTTCCCAATTTATTACGGTATTGTGCGTAGCCTATAGATCTGTCAGTTTACATGTTGGATCCCTGATCCCTTGGTCTAAATTTAAACTGTAGTGTTAAAAAACAACATTTTAAAATACTTTTATTATTCTTCTGCACGGTGAACTCAAGATACTCACAGTACATCAAGTCACCTTACAATGAATTATAAAGAGAACAAATAATTAAAATGAAAAGAATATGGAAAGTTTTTCTTTTGCTCTTATAGAGCACATTTACAGTATTCTTTCACTTTTTTCTTTGTGACCACAGCATATTCCGCATACAGTGTGTTTCCATGGCTGTCATCACAATCCTGGGGTTTCGGCTTCTTGGAAAAAGTTACTATTTGCATACAATGGTACAGCACAGCTTACCTAAAATACAGCATGGACAGAGAATGTCATTACTATCTATTACAACATTTTGTTGACATAATAATTGACATAGTAATACTTTTCAATTATTTAATAAAACAAACCAACCATCTCTGTTGGGGCATCCTGCTCAGTGGCATCTGAAATGACAGAGGTAATAACTATTTAATAGTTTCTAACTTTTAGTTATAAAGAAACTAAGAAGTGCTTTAGGTTAAATAAAACTATGCAGCAGGTCTAGGTACAAGCAACGTATTTCTTAGAAAATATAAACCACACATGTATTTAGATATATGGTCTACAACACCATACACCACAGACAGTATTTACAACATATGGAAACAGCAGTTACTGTCGCTATTTCCTACTTCATTGAATCACAAATAAAATTTGTCTCAAGCCAGATAATGCAGTATAGATGTGTTAAAATGTCATAAGACGCAAACCATGTTTCCGGTAGTGACAGAGGACAGCTCCAACTGACAGAAGAACCAAGGCGGAAATACTAGCGATTACTGTAAAAATCAAATTTGTAAGAATCAAAGTAAATTTGAGGGAATTCTAATATTTTACTGTGAAATGCTAATATTTTAAAGTATTATATGCTAAATCACATTTCTGCACAATACTGGTTTTCTAATGGGTTCCCCTACCTGAATAGATAACCTCTTGGTCTGTTGGTGTAAACATGTTTTCAAAGTTATTTATATCTGTAGAAAAAAAGTGCCTCATATTAATGTGTTGTATACACATGGACCACAGTGGTATTTTTTGGTGATATTTATAAAAACTGTACTTGAGGTTCCGTTCAAGGATATCTTGGTAGGTTCACTTGTCAGGAAAACAGGTATACCATAATGACGTTTTACTTCCACACGACAGGAAATGAAAATCTCCTTTATTCCCTTTGTCTCCTTTGCCAGTTTATTTAGGGAAATTCTTCTTAAGCAAGTGTGTTTATACTGTTCACTTGCTATGGCAGCTGAATTGTTATTTACATAAAAATGACAAATAGTTCCATATTTGGCCACACATCGGAGTATGAAGTAACTGTTGTCAGATTTTTCCACGATACATGTGGGTTTTTCTGGGAGATCTGTTTGAACCATTATACAAACTTATATATGAAAATTACAATAGAACAATGCTTAAAATGATGAATAATAACAATAATATCCACGGATATTTTACAAGGGTTTTAACAACCTTCCTTATAATTGTTAGATTTTCACTCACCTACAGAAAGTTTTTCAGGTGCACTCATTTTGGAATAAATTGTTTTTCCATTTTTGGTCTGCTGTGTTTTACAGCTTAAATGGACTTCTTTCTGATTCCAACCTATAAACTCATTCAGTTCCAGTGTAAACTGACACACACTTTGATTAGATACCCTTATTGGTTTGGTGTCCTTGGTGTCTGTGTAGAAAGCACAACTAGTGTGTCCTGTTGATTCACAGCGGACTGTTACAGGTGCAGCTATGTTTATAAATGTTGGAGAAAGTGTAATTTTGGGAGTTGGAAGAGTATCTGTTAGGATTCAGAAGAATAAAATGTTAATGTGGCAGAATTCTTTTGAATTACATTTTAAAAAGTTAATAAAATATATTGATAACATAACATACCTGTATAACCTTCTTTGAAAACCACACTGGCAAAAACTGAAAATATGTAAGTTCTAGTGAATAAGTCAATTTCTAATAAGCTGTATTCAAGATTGTGCAATTTATATGTACATTTCACAAATATAGAAATACTCACAAATTATTAGAATAGTTTTTGTAGGCATCTCAGCATCTGTATGTTAAAAAGATCAGGTTGGTTATGATTAGATATAGGAGGAAGTCATGAAAATGGGCAGGTCCTAACTGTCCTAACAGCCACACTTCACTGCTAACATTAGAGAAGCTGATCACTTTATATTAACTGTACGTTCACACTTACAACAGTAGGTGGCAGTAAGATATCAGAATCTAAACTTATAAGAGGGAAAACGTGTGTATAGGTCACAAAATGTACCCTTGAAAAATCTCTCGTGAAACATTTCTTTCTTTCTATGCTCAAACATCTGTTGGTCTTTTTGTACTTGATATTGTGTTTTAGAAAAGCTCTGTGCTAATAACAGTGTAATTACTGCGGCTATGTGATTACCAATCAGCAATGAAGAGAACGCTTGCACTGCTTGCTCCATAAAGCCGGAGTCAGCAGACGTGAAATTGCACGGGATATGGTATATCTGGCTACTATATAGTATGCCATCGGTTATACTGTCTAATTATACCACTATAGCCCAGAGAAGTCCATTCAGCAACTCAGTGGAGAAAAATAGCTGCATATGCAAGCAAGTCTTTCTTTTTCTTTCTTTTTTTTCTGTCCACTCACCTTCTATTTATTAAAATAGTAGATTAAAGTGGTCAAACAAATGTCCACTTTAGTGACAAGATAGCTGATTTAATAAACTAAATATTTTAAGATAACAATAACAATAACAACAACAACAACTCTAACACGAATATGTGGCATAAATGCAATGAAATCTCACTTTATTGTCTTATGAAAATATATGTTTGAGTCACCCAGCCACCCGAAAAGAACAGGAGCAAGATTGAAATGCAAATAATATATTTTATTACAGCTTTACAGGCCCCCTACTACAGAGGGGGCCTGTATTTAAACAGCGAGGGAAAAGCCTATATTAGAGCAGTAGCCTAGATTTATGCATGTAATAAAGAAAAGTGTTTCAGCACAAACTAAGATTCCCTGCGTTTTCTTTCCTTCTAGTGCTATGCGTGAGCTCTGGGTTCCATTAGGAGCCGTCGCTCATTAGACCACGCCGCGCTATATGGGCTACTGTATATTCAAAGTGCTCAAGGGCAAAAATGCATTTGGCAACCACCCTGAAATTCTCTCCGAGTCACCCCTGTGGACACCAAGACACAATACTGCAGACCTGCTTCCTGCCATGAAGAAGAATAATGCAAACTGATGATGAAACTGGCGCATAGGCCAACAGGCTTTTTCAATAGCAAAGCCCTTTCACTTGAGGACTGATGATGATTTGGCGTGCATTCATTTATCAGACATTAAACGGTTACTGGCAGGATTTTCCCACCCATGCCTTGTACCTGCTTCTTTTGATAACATTCGATTTGTTTTGTTAAAAGGCCACAGCTTAATGTTAACATGTATTTTTCTCATGCATTTGGCATTTCATCGTTAAAGCTCAGATACAGTATTTAGGTACAGTCGTTTATAGGCGAAACCATTGCATTGTTGAAAATATTACAATTGTGGTTGTTGATGGCCTTGCCAGCAGATAGTTTGTAAGGCTGAAAAATGAGGAACTATTACTGGTGTTAGCTACAGCATTACGTTTATAACGTAGTTTGTGACTTCAGTCCCAACTGAGGACCTGCAGCCTTGCCCACGCACTCCTGCCGGTCAAACACGGTGCCCTTTAGGGGTTAGATTACCCAGCAGGCCCTGACGGGGCAGCTCCACACTCCAGGGCCGATCAATGCACATCGCTCCGGGGGGGGGGGGGGGGGGGGGGG
>JAODLI010037771.1:0-18394 GCA_027575585.1 Percopsis omiscomaycus | reverse complement strand
ATATATTTTATGTGCTTTTATGTGCTTTGGCATAGAAAACAGCAATACAAAGACACATTACCTTAAAAAGGTATACTCCGTGCATCTCCACAAACCCAAATTTCCACCAAACTCACAAGGTATCTTTTGATATATTAAAGGGGAGAGGTAGCGATGGGTGCAAGGCTAGGAATGCTTTAGTGGTATAGGGGTAGAGTGGAGTGCGGGAGGGGCCTACGCAAGAGTGGTTTTGTAACAGCTCCCAACCCAATTTGAAACAGGCCTTTCTTCCAATCATGACTAATCCTAGTCAGGTGGCCGAGGTTCGTGCTGCGCTGGGGACGAGCACCCAGCAGGTACGAGACGACATTATCAAGTCCTCGCCGTGAAGCAGGCCACACACAGAGGAGTGCGAATGAGACCCGACGCACACCAAAGGAAAGGGAAGAAAACCCAGACAGTCCACATAATACCCACCCACACGTAATTATCACGACGACGCCACACCGTCTTTCCTCCGAGGTTTTATTACGGCGCCGCCAACCTGGGTCACCCTCCATTTTCTCTGACTGCTGTTAAACCCGAGGATGCATGGGTCAAAATGACATGCATTGACTTATAATGGGAAATGCATAATTTTGAGCAATTTATGGATATTAAATGCAATATTTCACATATAATTCAAGGTAGAGTCCTGAAATCCACCTGATGTTTTCCCCTATCTGTGCTTAACAGAACCTCATATTACTTAAATGCCCTAGCCCATGTATTTTTCCTATAGTGCCACCTTTTGGTAACTGTTGTGCTCAGCTCCAGCCCATTTCTCCTGCATCCAAAACGTTGACTATGAGAACAGACTGTTCGCTTACCCCGTAATATATCCCAGACCTTGTTACGAGATAATCAACGTTATTCACTTTATCTGTGGGCGGTCATCTTTTTTTTTTTTCTTCCCTTTTACCCTTCTTTGTTTTTCTTTTCTTTCTTCCATACGTTCTTTCTTTATCCTTCCTCCCTTCAGTCCTCCCTCCCTCCAAACTCATTGTCACAGTGAGGACATGTTGGTCTTGTTCAGGAAAGTGGGTGTGGCCAGGCTGTCTTGGTGGTATCAGAGCTCACTGTCCATCACTAACACTAATGCTAACCCTAAGCGGGAGAGGAGGCACGAGGCAGGTATTTGATACAGTATATCTGGTTTTATCTGGTTAGAATCAAATGCTTATAATTTCCGATATAGCAAACCCTCCCCCTCCCCCCCACACACACCTCCATAACACACACACTCTCTGGAGTGTTTTGTCTCCGTTTGTCCCTCCATGCTACACTATGTGTTGCATTATAGCTTAGCAGGAGAGCGACCGCTCCGCGCTATGCTAGCTCCTATCCATATGGTGTCCTTTCACACACACACACACACACACACACACACACACACACACATTTCAACTGTAGGCATATGCACAGACACAAACAAATGAAGAAACAAGCTTTCACACGCATATAAAAAAACACACACACACACACACACACACACAATGAGAATGAAGATGTAACAGTCTAACTTTGCCCATTTCTGCGACGATCGCCCACATAAAAGTTCGCTTGGCTCAGCTCTGATCGTATAATTGCTCCCTGTTCATCTCTCCCACACACACACACACACACATACAGTACATACATACTCGCAAACATACACGTGTGTGTACGCGGAAGTACACACACGTGTTCAAAGCAGACAGTGAACTTGAACGACGAATCCCTCCAGTTACACACACACACACACATTCAGAATGGACACAACACACGCCCACACACACATGCATACGCACAAACGTAGTTCAAGCGGATCGCTCACAAATGTACGTATGCCCGCAAGTGCGCACACGTGCGCTTACGTACGCAGAGCAAACTAAACCTCCCACACACCAGCGTATCTGAGCAGTGTATCTGAGCAGGGAGAGATGTGGAAGAGACAGACAGATTAATGAAAAATGAGGAAAAAGTATTTTTTCCTAAACTATAGGTGTAGGAAAGGGGACTCAAAAACAGACACATAAATAGGATTAAACTGTGTGATTCTTCTTTTACACAATGCCTTTGTTCAGCTGTCACACATGAAACAAAGCGTATTTCTTTTTTTGTTTGTGAAGTGAATGAATTACAACCTGGAAATGTGCACTCATTGGCAGGATATACTGTATAGAGCCCTCAACAAAGTAAACTACACTACATAGTATACCATTATATGTAACTGTGAACAGTAATATGCAAATATTGCCTTTATTAAGGGGAAATTTTTGCCATATTTGACCCCATGACCTCCATCTTTTCCAACTGGGGTGAACGTTTGTGGACAAATTATAATCAAACTATTCCTGTGCAATAACAGAGAACAATCGGAGTAGGGATCAATGTCTCATTAAAACAAGAAAATCCAACCCTATCCTTGGGTATTTTGATAGCGTTAATGTTATTACGCTAGCGTTAATACGTGCCCTTCAAATCTAAACTGAATTGCTTGGTTCGATTTTGGTCACAAACAATCAGCACAGCTGGGAGAGATGGATAAATGAGGTCCATTGTAGAACTGGCCAGAATTCTCCTTTAATGTTATCATGTACTTATTTTGGTTTGATACTCACAGGGCACATGCCCCTCCCACTGGCACTCCTCTCTACTCCTTCCCATACAGCCTTACCATGCACTCACACCACCAGCAGCAGCAAGCTACAGTCAGCTACAATGCGACAGACCGTCATTCATTTCAATGAGCTCCGGGCGACAGTGAGAGAAAAAGCAGCTGGCAAGTAAACGCGCAGGGACGCCTGGGAAAGTTGACCAAAGTTCTACTTTATTTAAATGTTCAGTGAAGTGGTGTAGCGACTAGACAATCAGAGAATAAAGGTGCTCATCTGATGTCCCGGACTCTTCTCGGCAATCGGGAAATGGAGGAAAAACTGCGTGCCTATTCATTTAATTAAGGGTCTCTAAAGATTAAGGGTGGAGGCAGGTTTTCGAGGTTGTATTAATCTCCTGTGAGGTTTATTGAATGTATGAATGCAAAACCAAGCGAAACGCAATTTGAACGATATGTTAATTAATAACATTCATTGACGGGCAATGAAAAATAATATCTTCATATACGCAATGTAATAGTGATTGCGATCATATCATCTCCACAGCATTTATTTAAAGAGGTTGATTTGTATAGTTGAGCGATTTGCTGAGTTCATGTACCTAGGTTTCAATAACTTTACTGAAATCATTACTGCGTGTGTTGAAAATGGAGCAGTAAATCTAGAACATGGCGATATAGCATTACATATAAAACAATCAACTACACGTTTAGTTACAATTTATGCTTGTTTAGCCCATGCATGTAACTAGGCAGACACACAGTACACCAAGAACCCCATCAGTGACGGGGGCAGACACACCAAACAAGCGATGGCTACATAGTGGCCTGGCTACAACGAGCTAGCGGTGTGAATGTAGGGTTGCGGTGGTATAGGCTCACAACATTCTCTACATCCGTGTGCATTTTAATGCTACTTCTGTGAAAATTGCTCATACACACAGGTATTAAAGAGAACATCACATCAGGCAAAGCATCATTGACATTAGACTTTCAGAATCAGAGAATCCCTGTCAAACTCAAAGATACAACAGGGACCCAATAATTGATTTTTTTCTGTAATAAAGCTGTCATCGGTTAGTTGCTAGCAAATCACATTGCCTGTCACATAGACTAGATTAATGCATGCTTAGCAGGAAATGATACGCGATGATATGCGATGATAAATGATAGGCGATAGACTATCCGCACAGAGATATTTTAGAAAGAGAGACAAAAAGCGGGACAATTTGAGAAAGAACTAAAGCAAAAGCTACCATTTAACTTTGTCAATGACTACTGCAGAGTTAGACAGGGGATGGGACAGGCAAATTGAGAAGGCAATAAAGATGAAGAGAATAAGAGAATAACAAAATGACAAGGAGCTATTAGAAGGTGTGGGAAAACTTTAACGTTAAAAGAGTAGAGAAAACAGACACTTTCAGCAGAAAACTAAAGTTGCAGTTTCTGGAAAAATAATAAAAAATAAAAGACAAAATCTATGGCAACCTCCGAAGATGAGACATTGTTCAGCAAAACAATAGAGAGAGAGAGAGCATGACAAAAAGATGAACGAGACAATTCACCCTACCAGAGTTTCTCTTGGAGATGTACTTGACGCCATCACAGATTGCAGAGTCGAGAAGGAGGAAGAGGAGGAGGAGGAGGAGTGAAGATAAATGGTTCATCTTTTTCCTCTTCTCTGCTACCTTAGAGATGAGAGAGAGAGAGAGAGAGAGAGAGAGAGAGAGAGAGAGAGAGAGAGAGAGAGAGAGAGAGAGAGAGAGAGAGAGAGGTAAGAACACAAACATGACCCAACTCAACTCAACCTAATTTGGCTGATCAGACCTCTTCCATGACATGACTGTGTGGGCGTGTATAGAGCCCCACTTGATAGACATCTCCTTAACTCTCATATGTTTTGTTGTAACTGTTTCTGCAGCATTGCTCACCCCAAAGTGAGTAGTCTAATTAGCCAAAATAGCTCCAGTGTTTTCAGGGGCTTTAAAGAACCAATACTTAAAATAAAAAAACAACTATGTTTTATGAATGAATTTGCATACATTGTAATGGTGTCCATGGTTGTTTATATTTGTATGCTATTTAAAAGGGGTTCATTGAGGTAATGTTTTGGGTTGCTGAACTGCCCTATCAGTGTATTCTGAGCATTTCATTACTTTAACTACTGCTGTATCTGAATATATCAATAGGCCAAGCTTCTAATTAGGATATTCTTTTCTGGAATAATAATAAGTTGCTGTTAGAAGCCTATTAAGGCATTAGGTCAGATCAGAGTGGTAAATCTTAATATTTTAATGGTTACAAGTTTTGTGATGAAAATTAGTAACTTTTACATTGTCTAAGAATTCACAGTGTGTGTCTTAATGATGAGTGCAAGTCTCTATACAAGGGCCTTAAGAGATAAACACACTAAGATATTGTTGTTTACAGCCTATAGTCTCCAAAAAATGAACAAAACACTTTATTAGAACAATAGCAGGAACAGCAGCAGAAAAAAAATGTCATATCGATCTGAGACAGGGGTTTGGCCCCGTTTTCAAAAGATCAATTTTTTCAACTGATTAAAACCAAAATGCTGGAACTACTTCATTTGATTCCAATATAGCCCCTGTATACACAGAGCACTCGCAGCCACACGGGACAAGACAAACACACACACACACACACAGTCCATGGGAAATCATATCGATATTGAGCAAAATCTGATTTTCTTCAGTACACACATTTCAGGCTCTGTGTGTGCCTGTGGAAAGATACACACACACACACACACACACACACACACACACACACACACACACACCTCAGCTGACACTTTATGATTGGTTTATCTGATTTGTGACAGCATAGGACAGCAGCATAGGACAGCCTTTCTTCAAGAATAACTGTTAAGAGAAATCTTTGATCTCTCATCCTAACTTAACATCTACTACAATATTCCCACAGTTTAAAATGGGCTCACAGGTTCTTTTGTACATAAAAAACAACAGCTTTGAGTAGGTGTGGGTGAAGAAGTCACACATCTAGGAAATAAGGTAGCCATTGGCAAACGGTAGCGAAGGAAACCAAAAATCAAGTCCTTTTTATTTGGATTGCAGGTTTTATACAACAAAGAGTGAGTCATGGTCGTACGTAGGAGGGCTTTAAATGTTACCTCCACTGAGAGACAAGATGTTTTTTTCTCTCCATCTACTGTATATGCTCTAGCCCTTTTGAGAATTAAACAAATGAAGGTAAATAAAGATGGTGAATCGCTATAAGGCTGAAGTTTATTAATGTAAATGTGGTGATTTGTTTCTCTGAAACCTCTTTAGGTCTCATCACAAAGATAAACTCATTGAAAGACTGCCTTTGAAGCTTTAAAAGGATGGACACACACACACACAGTGTACTAGTAGTATTAGAAAGAGTGGAGCAGAGCTAACCTGGTACCAGACTCCCGAAGCCCTGCCCACTTTTCAAATGTCGCGGAGCATTCAGGGTCTGGCATTGACTTCGTTAATGATGATTTTCCCTTATAGAGACACAAGTGAGTCTTCGTGAGCTTCAGGGTTAAATTAAATCGACATTAGTGCAGCAGGATGAGTCATGATTGGTTAGAAAGAAATATAATTCTCCACCAATAAAAAACTATAGTTAGGCTATAGTTAGTTATAGCTAAAGTCAATGTCATACTGTATAATGTAGTGGTAATGACGTCATTCAGGCTATCATAGCTTTTTCCAGTCCGATTTCTAAACCTTTCAAACTGAAACATAAAGGGCTAATGCAACTGCAACTGTGTTTGTCTGGTATGGTGTATGGTGTGTACTGTGTGTGGTTATGCGGTGGTCATATTTTACAAGTTTTGGGATGGCAGTATTTATTTTATAACAATAATAATGGAAAGTTCTAAAAGGAGGCAAAGACAACAGGGATAGAAAGAGGGTCAGAGGGGGAAACTAAACCAAGCATTTGAGTAAAATAACATAAATAAAACGATGACACACAAGATAGAGACTGTAATGTAGGGAATTATAGCGAGCTAACCCAGTGAAAGCAAGCAATATAGAAAGGGGAGAGTAAAAAGGGTGTTTGCTTGGCCGTGTAACACACACCTTGGCCGTGTAACACACACAAACACCAGGTAAGTGCCACCCGTTATTGATTTCACCTGCTTCATGTGATGGCTTCTCTTTTTGCTGTCAGATAAAGACACACACATGCTCTACCTAGAGTCCTGCACAAACATTAAACCCATTCTGTTTTTCTCTTACACACACACACAAACACACACACACATATTCTTCAGCCTCATTTTCTGTCTAGAACACTCTCTGTACATTATCTTATACTGTACTATAAAGTACTAATACACATTTAAACATCACTTTATCACATAATATAATGTGTGACGATAATACTATGTATACTGTATAAATATACCAATATGTGAAATAATGGCAGAGGTCCTCTCAGAGGTCTCTGAAGAGCACCTTATCATTAAAACGGGAGCGTATCTTCATGTTCCCCAGTTCAATATTCTGTTAAGACACATTAACCCTTCTATTGTGCTCAGGTCAAATTTTAACGTCTTTCAAGATAAAAATTTCATAAATACCAAGATAAAAAAGTGAGAATTTTGTTTACCTCAAATCCAGTTTCTTTTGCAGTCCCACTCTCAAAGTCACACAAGTCTCTCACTAAACAGAATATGGAAGTGCAATTTAATTCAAATTCAATTGGACAACACCCCTTTAGAGACCCCTTTATTAACTCACTAGATGTTGACTTTGTGAAAGTGAAAGTTTTTAGAGAAGCAGCTAACCCTAAACCTAAACCCCCTGAGATCCCACAGTAGCTCATGTCATATTAAGTGAATACAGAGCTAGGGAACATAGGACCCTGGGAGAGCACATACCTGTATATAGAACTAGGGAACATAGGACCCTGGGAACACCTGTATATAGAACTAGGGAACATAGGACCCTGGGAAGATAGGAATGCCCCTCATTCAAATACCCTCTCTTTCTCTCTCATGTTCTTTCAAGGCGAGGACACAGTAAACAATGTAGTGTCCACCATTTTCTGCAGAATAATTTTTAACTAAATAAATTATTTAAATTAAATAGAGCATTAGTACTGTACTTACAATTAGGTACTGCAATAAAAATTATGTTGGCAGCACTTGCAGCAAAGTTATTTTGGCCAGGCCAAAAAAATGGTAGTAAAAACGGCAGTAAAAGTCCCAGTGTGCACTGGTTTCTTCATTACAGGTCAACTGGTGAAATGTTATACTGATAAAAATGGTGCCTATATTTGTTTGTTGTTTTTTTGTGGCACAAATGCACTTCCACATACACAGGCACACACAGAGACAGATAGCAGTCTATTCTAGTCCAAAGCAGACCTCTGTAAACCATTAGCATCTTGATCCACACCTCTGCTATCAAAGACACATTCCGGCTCGGTTGTGTCATAGCAGTGTGAGTCATGCTGTTTGGTTGGAGAGGCAATCCGTGTTTTACATGAAAGCTGGGACCTCTCTTGTCCATTATACAATATCCTTAATCCCTCAGTATACTGTAACCTCAGCCTTTCCTGTAGCTAATGGTAATGTGCACATGTGTTCTCTAGAGTGTTACGTATCTAAAAGGTACACTCCTCTAGTGTTACAGGGCTGTCACATCCCCAGACTCATGCCACAGCTGTGGAGGTAGAGAATGGTCTGACCCTATGAGAGCTGTGGGGGGAGGAGTAGAGAGGCATGCCAGACACCAAGGTGCAGGAAGGGCATGCGCTTTGAGATTCAGACCAAAATAACTATGTTGTTGTAATACTTGTTTCAACCACAAGGGTAATTCTTGACACAAAAGAGTGTCCTTTTAATTGTAAAATAAAAGAGGTTAAGCTTCCAACTAACCAATAACAAAATGGAAAGACATTTTCTACAAGACCCTTTATTTTGGCACACTACACAAAAAGGTCATTCAAACGTAAATGACATTGATTTTCGTGTTTCTATGTAATTATTCAGGCATATTTTAGGTCCTCAATTGTAAAGATCTGAATTTCAAATGAAAGTGGAAAATGCAAGGTTTTAGATAAAGGTCAAGGTTAATGTGATTGTACTCTTGATGATGAAACAGAGCATTTATACACATCTCATCCAAAGTAGTGCTAAAAAAAAGAGCAAATCAGATAAAAAAACAGGTCGGGGGTAGTGATGAGATGGCCGGATGAGAGACAGACAGACAAACACAGAACAACAGGGACTGACAAACAGAAAGCAGTCAACTGTGTCTGAGTGAATCCAAAGCCAGCAGTAAATAATTGCCATTTAGCTCAGATCTGCCAGAGATTGGAATCCTTGGTCCATTGATTCTTGGATCTGTGTTGAATATATTCTTAATCCACTGTTGAAGGAATTGTTGGCAAGGGGCTAAAAACACTTCTTACAAGAGCCAATGGAAAAGAGACATCTTGGGTTATAATTTATTTTACAGACGATATCTTTTTAATTTTATTTTAAAGGAATAGTTTGTCACGGCAGGGAAAACACAGCTGCAGCTAAAAAAACGAAAAATACATCTGTTTTCGGTCAGCAGGGTAAACACAGCATTCATTGTAAAGAAAATTGGGGTTTACATACGTTTCAACATTGTAAATACCCTACAAGAAGTTGAATCCCTCGTCGTCCCTAGTTCCCATTTGAAAGTATCAAAGCTACATCGCACTATATGTGCCTGTAGCCCTTGAAGCGTCTGCATTGTCATTTGCTGATGCCGAAGTATAATGTTTTATGCTGTAGACAGAATCATAAAATGCCACAAGATGTTTCCCATATTAAAGAGGCAATTGTAGCTGTCAGCCACGGTCAAAGAAAACAGGCTGCAGTGGAGATACAAGGTTGCTCTGACGGGCCCACGTTTTCACACACACACACACACACACACACACGCACGCGTTTTTTGTTACGGTCTCATTCGCATTTACAATGCAATCCATAGAAATACCAATACCTCCAGCATACACACACAGTCTATCCACGCATGAACACACATACACGCACACACGCACGCACACAGCACGGGGTGTGTGTTAATGAATGCAGTGCCACCTGTTCAGTGAATGATCTAATTGCTCACAACAGATACCCATTTCCTCGCCGCTACACCGTTTAACGGCACCGTTTAACAGCTATAAAAGGTTGTGGTGAGGCTTCCTCCCTCTCTCCGTCACACACACACACACACACACACACACACACTCACGACATCACACCTCTGCAGGGCTTCACCCGCGTACCGTTTAACGGCCCCTCCCGTCAGGTCGGAGAGCAGTTAGCGCTGCCGTTTACGGGTTAGATAAGGGTGCTTGGTGGAAGGAGAGGGGCGGGGTGGAGAGCTAAGAAATATGCACGTAGAAGGTAGGACATATACTGGATGGCAGTGGATCCCAACGCGTGGTTCGGGGAAACTCCTGGGGTCAAAAATAGCTTTTTTTGGGGGGGGCTACAAAGACTTGTCGTAATAGTCTAATCAGCCAATCACGTGGCAGCAACTCAATGCATTTAGGCATGTAGCCATGGTCAAGACGATCTGCTGAAGTTCAAACAGAGCATCGGAACGGGGTAGAACAGGTGTATTAAGTTAATTTGAACGTGGCATGTTTGTTGGTGCCAGACAGGCTGGTTTGAGTATTTCAGAAAGTGCTGATCTACTGGGATTGTCCCACACAACCATCTCTAGGGTTTACAGAGAATGGTCCGAAAAAGAGAAAATATCCAGTGAGCGGCAGTTCTCTAGGCGAAAATGCCTTGCTGATGGAAGAGGGCAGAGGTCAGAGGAGAATGGCCAGACTGGTTCGAGCTAGATAGATAGAAAGGCAACAGTATCTTAATTAACCACTCGTTACAACAAGGTGTGCAGAAGAGCATCTTTGAACGCACAACACGTTGAACCTGAAGCAGATGGGCTGCAGCAGCAGAAGACCACACCGGGTGTCACTCCTGTCAGCTAAGAACAGAAAACTGAGGCTACAATTTGCACGGGCCCTCCAGCATTGGACAATAGAAGATTGGAAAAACGTTGCCTGGTCTGATGAGTCTCGATTTCTGCAGCGACATGGTACGATCAGAATTGGATGTAAACAACATGACAGCATTGATCCATCCTCAAACTGGTACCTTGAACATGACAATGAGTTCACTGTAATCAAATGGCCTCCACAGTCACCAGATCTCAATCCAATAGAACACCTTTGGGATGTGGTGGAACGGGAGATTTGCATGATGGATGTGCAGCCAACCAATCTGCAGCAACTGCGTGATGCTATAATGTCAATATGGACCAAAATCTCTGAGGAATGTTTTCAGTACCTTGTTGAATCTATGAAGAAGAAGATTCTACGAAGAATTAAGGCAGTTATGACTGCATAAGGGGGTAACTAGAAAGGTGTACCAACAATACATTAATTCTAGGGGGCAGTATAGTCTAGTGATCTGGGTGTTGGACTCCCAGCCAGAAGGTCGTGGGTTCAAGCCCCAGAGTTGGCTTACCTGTAAGCATCCTTGAGCAAGATACCTAACCCCTATCTGCTCAATGTAATGCCACCATATAATTGTAAGTCGCTTTGGATAAAAGCGTCTGCTAAATGCCAAATTGTAATTAATTAAGTGGCTGGTGAGTATAGGTTTTTTTCCAATGGTGCTTCTAGTTGTTGCATATTATTATATAGCATGTTATATATTATTTGTAGGCTGTTATGTTGGCCACCGTTTGTGTGCGTTAATGCAAAAATAAGTGCGACATACACACAAAAAATATATATAATATACAGCTTGGTTAATCCAGAGTAATCCAATTTATTTGTAAACAAGTTTAAAGTTCTTAGAGAAAACTTGCACATATAGCAAGACCCATGCTCCTCTGCATTAGAGACATGTCAAAACCTTTTGTCAAATAAGTGTTTATATAAGCGCGGTTAACATTTTCCCTTGTTAAACTCGTCGTCAGGTGATTTGTTCATCAATTGTGAGTCGACTTCTTCTAGACACCTGCTATAAACTAGCCTTTACAGTAAGCATGTTGTATACTTTAAAAGTAAGGTAACAAGATTCTGATTAAAATTATCTGAATCTTGCAATAGCTGAACATTATTCAGGTTATAATCAAGTTGATAGGATATCATATTAGCAAATCACTTTAGAGTAGTGCTAAGCAGTCCGAATCTTTTTGTTGATCCGTTTATCTTCGGTCATGCGGCCCTGTCCTCGTAACTTCGGGGCACCATTCTTTGTGCCTGCATATGTTGTAATTAGGTGGTACTTTTCAGAGCAATGTAAGCAAATAATTGTAAATTGTAATTGTTGCCCAATAAATACTGCCAACAACCTCTACAGTGAGTGTTATCTAAATACTGTAGGGTAGGCCTATGTGCTGTATTGTAAAAGTAATACTTTTACTTTTACTCTCACTTTTAATGAGGTGGCACACAGTATTTCTTCTCCGTATTAATATATCACCCCCTGATATCCTGTTGATATTATGTACTAATATCTTGTGGAGTGGTAGGCCTGCTATAACTACATGCTAAAACAAATAGCTTAAAATTTTGCCTTGTGTCGAGTTGTAGGAGCTATGAATTTGTTATGATTGACATTCTGTATTAGCTTTTAGCGATACAAAAGCTTGCATTTGCTTTCATCAAATACATACGCTGAAGTTGCTTTAGTAACTATATTATATTGTTTTCTTTTTCAGATTTTTATTTTTTTTTACAAAATGTGTCCCTATATTGCAAAAAAAATTGTCTTGAATGGGCTGTGAGCTGGAAGAGGCACTGTGCGTTCAATTTGTTGAGTTTGAACCAGTACACAACTGCGCTGATTTATTTAAAATCATTTGTTCTTACTTTTTAAAACAGCACTTTTCCGTCCAGAGCCTTAGGTAAACTATGTGTTGCCTAAATCAAATGTATACAAATGACAGGCGCAACTTGAACATGGATACAAATTGCTTGGTAACCTTAGCGAAAAGGTAAATCTAAGTCAGTTATTCATTGGTAATTACAAGTTTGTGTCTTATTCTGTCATGTAAATCCCAACAAATGTTCTTATCTTGTCTAAACTTTAGGTTAGCAAACTAAAGTGATTATATATTTTGTTTATATTCAGGCTTCTTGTTAGGTAATGTGAATGGTGTTAGGGGGAGTTTTGTCTCATTAGAAAAGGTATGAAAAGTATTTGAATGTGAATAACTACCGTGGGCCATAGAAATATAAATATCTTGCATCCATATTGTAATTATGCCATCAGTCAAGCTGGGATCAAAATGATTCAATGAGCGCTGTCAAAATAGCCTCTCTCCCTCCTCCTCAATCTGTCTTTCCATGTCACCCTCCCACTCTCTCTCTCTATCTCGCTGTCTCTCCCTACCATACAACGATATGTCTCACATTGCTTGGCTGAGATCAGCTGAAATGTGTCTTAGTCCTCGGAAAAGCTCTCGACTCTCTCAGCTCCCCCCTTCCCCGCTGCATTTTGTTTTTCCTATACATGCAATACATCCCGTCTCGCTCTTCTTCTCTTTCTCTGTGAAATGCGGCTGTCAGGTTAGAAGCAGGGTGCTGTCGGCCTGTCCGCCCACACAAGACACTAGCTATGCTGATACGATCCTCCAATGGCACACAAACACACACACACACACACACACACACAGGCTCCCACACTCACAAAGGAACGGTGCATAGATTCTATATAGAGCATATGCATGCATACGCTAGCATGAAAATGCACAGTTTGTCACAAGAACACACGTACTCACCCACGTGTACGCAAACAGACCAAACAGACCAAGTAGGGCATGGATGCTCACCTTTATCTCTTTTAAGCTTCCATTTGTCAGTTTCACAACTTTGTTTTGAGACATCGTAACATGCACATTTGCCCCCATCAACCCACCAATCATAGCATCCTCAATGTATAAAGAAGCTAATTCATTATCGCAGTTATTACATTGCATGACTTTACAAAAGCAAGAAAATGGTTTGAAATTGATGACAGCTAATCTTTATTGTAAGTAATATTTGTAAGTAATATGATTTATTGTAAGTAATTGTATGATCCACAGTATACATCTGAAAACACAATAGAATGGTTGAATGCACTGGAGATAGGATTGGGGTGTTGTTCCACAATAGATTAATACTGAGCAGACTGCATTCACACTCACGCAATAATTCAACTATTGGTGTTACCTTAAATATGAGATTGATTTAATTAAGTTGTTTACATGTCTGGCGGTGGGCTCGGTATTCACATAATCAGAGGGCTTTCACAACTGCATTAAGATCAAAATATTGATGTGAGGAAACAATGCTTGCTGTGAGCCTTGCACAGGCAATTGAGTCATTTATATTATTTAAATGCAATGGATGATAAATGATTGGTGTAATTGTTTCCCTCGTTGGTTACATTTCACGAGGGGGGGGGCAAATGAGAATGATAAAATAAATGCCACCGAGAATATTTCCAGGATGAGTCGTGGGAAGAAAACATATTACCACTGATGTTTTTAGCCCATAGGATAACCTGACTGAATCATGTTTCCCTTCTGTTTATGACCTGAAGCTGACGAATAATGTTACATTCACAGTGACTCGTGTTGAAACCTACGCATGTGGTGTGTCAAAGATGCAATAAGCAGGTTCCCCCAAGAAAGTAGTGGTTAGGCTGTATACTGACAGCTTCTGTTGTGGATGCAGCTGTGCCAATGCTAATCCTTGGTGGAGGAAATTAACACTTTGTCCCTATTTCAATATATCTCAAAGATGAATAGACCTAGAACCACCATATTTGCTAGCAATATATATACACTACTGTTCAAAAGATTGGGGTTGGAAATAACCTTGTTTTTGAAAGAGAACCACATTTTTGTCCATTAAAATAACATCAAATTGATCAGAATCCAGTGTAGATATAGGTTATGTTGTAAATGACTATTGTAGCTGGAAACGGCTGATTTTGAATGGAATATCTACATAGGCATACATAGGCCCAATTTCGGCAACCATCACTCCTGTGTTCCAATGGAATGTTGTGTTAGCAATGTTTAATGTGGGTGACATTCCCGACCTCAAGTATTACGACATCGTGAACTATTTAGTTTAATGTAAATATGTCCATATTCACGGGATTTCTTTTTTTTACAGGTGTAAAAAATGTCCGAGAGATGTCCGAGAGAAATTTTGGTGATCATTAGACACAATTTTGGAACATTAAGCCATGTGAAGCTTTTTCCATCAATGGAAAGAAAAACACTTATACGTCCATACTCATAGAATTTCTGTTTTGATTTTTTTGACAGGTGTAAGTGTTAATGACAAGAGATGTCCAACATATATTTGGTGATCACTGATCGCTGTTCTGTAACATTAAGCCTTTTTCACGTTAAGCGTTTTAGAGTGTCCCGGGAACGTTGCCTGCATTGCAACGCTGCAGAGGTACCAAAAGAGGACTTAGTAATGAGTACAGATCACGTAAACCAGCCTCGTTGAGTATCTGTTGATATCTGGTCCTACTTGAAATATCCAAGTTGTTTAAAAGACTCGATAAAAAGATCGGATTCAATCACAGGTGTGTCACTATTGGAAATCAATCGTTTTTTTACCTCCGATATGGCGGCGTCGACAAAAATCCCGTGACCTGTGACGTCAGCTTGGAAATGTCAATATGATGGGTGGAGAAAATTATGTTTGGCGACAGTAAAAAAAAAATTTACAATGGAAAAAAAAACTTGAGGTTGACCGTTTTTACCAAACGGTGCCAAGAAACATATCTTGATTGCATTGGTTGTAGTCTTGTAGTCCTCTCTCACACAATGTGTAAGATTCCTTTTGGAAAACCAAAAGAAAAGGTTAGGTTACATTCCGTCCCGGCCTGCCGCGACTTGCTCTATTCTTTTTAATGTAAACCAGTTCCTTTTTTGGTCTAAATCACTTAGTTTACCAGAATATAATCAGTTTTAATAGAGGAACACACACCTTTCAAGAAAAACAGATATAGCCTTTCTAGGTTGCAAAAGAACAGCCTGATGACAGCTGTTGGATGCATTTTGAAAGTTCAGAAAGCTATTTCAACGATGAAAGCTGTCTAATCGTCTCTACGACGCAATCGACGGTGATAAATGATCCATTATCTGTGACCGTCTAACCCACTCTAATGGCTTTCTAAGTGACTCAAGTGTATTTAAAGGGAAAACCCAGACATAACAGTGGAGTAAAAAATATAATTACTGGTTTGATGACAGCCATTCCTTAAAGTATTGATGTAAAAATGTTTCCAAGAAGAGAACTTAAAAGAACGTAAAAGTGAATCCTCTCCCTTTTCCCCCTTTCTACATCCCCGTCTGTTTTACAGCACCTCTCTCCAAATCTGAATTACTGAGTGCAAGTAAATTTTTCATCTACATCTACTTCGCTATGCTACTGTCAACTTCCACAGATTTTAAAGGACATAAATGTCCGGTTAACACATTTGTGATTGCTCACATTTCTTTCAAGTGCTTATGAGGAATAATCTGAGTTGATATCCACAGGAATCTCTATATACTGCTTTTACTTTCTGTCAGTTCTGTGTCAGTTGGCTTTTGAATAATTATACTCTTAATGTTAGAAGCCCGTCTGCTGACATTGTTGATCCAATATTAATGGTGAGCTTTATTCAACCACCTGAATTCACAAAAGCAAAACCCACAAGCTGCTGAGTTTGACTTGTTTGTGTTCTCTGATGCATTTTCAAGCAGGCTTTTGACAGACTTTTAAAACAACTTGCTTTTCTTGGCTCGTTGCAGCCCCCTTTGCTAGACACATTTCTGGTGGCCATTTTGTATCCCTCCTTCCTTGAATCTGCTTTAATTATAAGAATTCATGACAAACATGAGATACAAACTCTCACAATGCGCCACACATGCTAACATTTGAAAAATCCCTTTATGTTTAATCATGGCTCAAGTACATAAAAATATGGACACATGCATACGCCATATTTGTATTAGCCACTGTATACTTATTAGTGCTGGGCAAATTATTTTGAACAAATCATTCTCAAATTCGATTGGCACCTGTCAATGATCAGGCGATTCGATTGGCACCTGAAAATATGATCCAAAGGGAATATAGACCACCTTCTCTGCAACCAATACCTCACAGTCCCACAATCCACTGCTCCCTAGCGTCTCTAAAGAGAATCACTTGGAGAAGATGGCGGAGGTGACTGTCAGAGTAGTCGTTGAGGTGACAGATATTGTTAGTGTTGTTAGGGGGAGATAGAAACTGTTGGACTTTAATACCGGGCAGAGTGTAACAGCCGGCTGGGTCGCGGCTCTTCCGACAAATTCTGGGTCTTCCAAACTGATGTAAGACCACCTAAAGTCACCGACTAGTCTCACAAAAGGTTTCTTTATGTAGTACACATCACGGCTCGGTCCGAAATAAATATGTAATGACAAACATGTTGACAAACAAAGGCATGGTAAGGAATTTCCTCCATTGACTTTAATTCAAACAATACCGCCTGTGGTCTCCCTGTTCACACCCTGCGGCATTACACATTGCCACAACAGAGACTGTTGTCCCTCCCCATGCGAGTATCACAGCACGTGTCAAGGCAAGGTCAACTGCAGCCTCTAAAAATACAGCTTTCACTTATTGTCCCAATATTGAGGTTTTTGATTTTTGTGACTGGGTTGCCTAAAGGCAAGGTGAAATGTATGTTTGATTTTTGTTCAATGGAAGCCAGCTGTTTTTCCTGTGCACAATCACATACTAAAATATTTACACAAACACAAAAACTCAAAGAAGGACAAATGTTGCAATACACAAACGTCCCTCGGTTGAAAATATCATGTTACATAGCTGCAGGTCAAATGCGACCTTTTGGCCCAGCATACTAGAAAACAGAGTGAAACACACACGGACACAAACACACACACACACACACATACACGCAGATTCACTACCAAAAGGCAAAACATAACTTGACACACAAGCAAAGGCACAACACAACGTGATATCTGTTTCATTGAAGCAGTATTACACAGGAAGACATTGACGCTTTGAGTCCCACACAACACACATTGTCCGCAACATAAAACACACAGAGATGCACACAAGTGTACACCACAAGGAAGGCTGTTTTATCGCTGTGTAAAGTGCTCTGAGACATTAACTAAACTAAACTTAAGCGCTTTTCCACTGCAGAAACTTGGAGCACTTCCCAGGTGGCTTGAAGGTTTAAAAGAACGGCCCCTAATCGGCACGTTTCGATTGTGGTGCTGGAACTACGGACCTACAACCGCTGCCTTTGCTCTTCGACCGCAATGTCAATTCCCAGCCGCAGGCACGCCAGCACCAACATTAGAATATTAAACCAGACATTTTTCAGACAACGTTAGGATTACCTCGGGTCGACAGTTGAATGTTGCTCTAAAGCTGCAAAAAACGTAATGGTTTTATGGCTGAAATTATTTGATAAATGACTACGGCGCTTGCTGTTGTCTTCCACTCGCATCCCGTTTAACCAATAAGTGCCGTCCAGCAGTTTTTCAGGGCCGCTCAGAAGTACCTACCCCAGAGTAGGTACTTCTTTCAGCCCCGAAAGAGAGAGACCGTTTGGTCCCGCCCCCTCTAAAACAGCCGGCAAGTTCCTGCAGTGGAAAAGAGCCTCATGACACACACACACACACACACACACACACACACACACACACACACACACACACACACACACACACACACACA
>JAODLI010037751.1:0-18400 GCA_027575585.1 Percopsis omiscomaycus | reverse complement strand
GGGGGGGTGAAACAAATCAACTCCCATGGCAACCATGTCACTGTGCACCAGTGAGCCACAAATGCAAGATGATGACCATGAACAGTGTCAGAGAAAATGAGAGCACAGTAACCTGCCATACGGTGCCTGGGCCTAGTCATATGCCTATTCCCATTTCAAAGGCAAGAGAAGCATTATCAAACACACCATTTTTTGCCAAACCTTAATGGCTGGCACCCCTAATGTTTTTTTTAATAATGCTTGGTGTTAGCACAAGGTGCTACCTTAAGTCCCTAACAATAGGGACTTATGTTGTTGCCATGTGGCCTGATAAAACATTCTTTAAATGTTTATAGCTCATTAGAAAAAACAAATATTGGTTTGAGTTTAGCCGCTAACAGGGAAATTAACAATTAAGAAAGCAGATACACCCACACACTTGAACCTGGCACACATGGGACATGACTGTATTGTATTTATATTAGTCAAAATAATTATGCACGAGTTCTCAGCTGCTCGTGGGTTTTTACAACACGCACCTTTACAGTTGAGCAGGAAGAACTCCATGTTGTCGCTGAAGGAGCCATCCACATAACCACACTTGAACTCACAGGACAGACAGCGCCGGTTGAATGGGGGAATTGTGTCGGCACTGTAAAATGGCATCATTGTCATTACACCATGATCCCTGCTAGCGTATCAGGAGAGTTAGCATTCCCACTCACTGCAGTCCTACCTGTACAGGTGCCGTCGTTTGGGGTCGTCCTCTGTGCTCAAAAAGTATCTGGAAAAGACATCCAACCAAATACATTAGGATTACAGGTGCATGAATGGTGTTTTAATAGGTGCTCATAAATGCATGCCCAGAGGTAGTATTTACATGAGGTTTCTGTCATGATCGTAGGCCAGGATGTTGGTGACGTCCCAGTCTCCTGACGTCAGGGACTGAAGTATGTCTACACTGCTGTTGGGCTGACAGACATTCATTTAATGGGCGACGTTACCCACTGTACTCTGTAACTACTGAGGAAAAATGCCTATTGGCGGTACAGTATGAGAATAAAGTTGTTTCTTACCTTTGAGGTGCACATTGAGATGTGAAAGAACTTCCCTCTCCCACCCTGAGGGATGGCTCTGGTCAGGAAAAATCTGTGTCCATCTTGGGCGAAGAGTGGTGCTTCATTCTGTTCGGGGGGGGAAAAAGCCAAAAGCTCTGGTTGTCTCTGTGTGTGTGTGTGTGTTACTGTAACGTTGTGCTTACAGGGCTTCACTTTACCTCCTGCTGTTAACTAGTTCATGCTCCTACACACAAACACACGCATGCCTGTTTTTCCCAACTGCAATTCAACAATAGGCCTACGGCAAAAAACGGGCAGTGGTAAACAGTAAGGGGCCACCCTGTTTTCCTCATTACCTGCCTGTGAAGCCAGCTCTCACTCTCGTCTTCATGTTTCTGCAAATATAACAAGGTTTGTGTTTGAGTCAAGGCCTGTTTATTTGCCAAATATTTACTTGCATTCATTTACTTGCATAAACCACATTATTATGGCAAACATTGAATGACATATTGAGATTACCATACCATAACTGATGCAATCTTAGGCACAAGTAAAGAAGGATTAATGATGTGTGTTACAGTTAAACTGCTATGCTGTTTCACCTTAATGCAGACTCCGGTTGTAGCCTCGCACAAAGTCAAAATAGAGATGTTCTGGGCCCGGTTCAGCCAGTTCACAGCAAGTTTGGTGGTGGTGGCCCATTTTACCATTGTTACGTAGTATTCCCTCCTGAAAACCAGAAGGTACTGTAAATTTCACCACAACCGCTGGGAAAACTGCCTTGGTCGACTTGAGGAAATGCCTCAGGGAGCTTGTTGTACTTATTAATTCATTTACAAGATGATACCTCTGAGCTGTCACTCACCCTATCCTGGGGTCATCGGGTTTCTTCACCACCACGATGTGCAGAGGCCCGACCAGATTCACCACTGACAGATGCACGACAGGGTTCTCCTCCCCGGCCTGCCGGGGCCAACAGAAACCAGACCCGTTTAGATCAGGTGTCAGATCGGATATCGGAAAAGCAAAGAGGCATTTGTTCTGACTTCTAAACATGTTATATCACATATACAGTATTCTGATCTGAAACATCAAGATCAGAGACTTTGGACTGTGCTTCGCTTTGCACATCAGCCTGAGACTTTCAAAACTGTATGAGACCCGTACAGCGATATACTGTATATGTATATGAATCCTAGCAATTGTAGGCTAGAATGTGGTCTACTTATTGAGTGGGTGGCTTATGGTTGTGAACTTGCCTTGGGGTAGTGGTACTCCAGCTCTTTGGGGTAGGGGGAGCCTGTAAAGATAGGGACCTCCATCCGGGGGACCAGGGTGTCGTTGATGGTGGCGTATGCCAACCTGAGTCCATCTGGAGACCACCAGTGGGCAATGTGTGTCTGCAGGATCTCCTCTGCAATGCAAAGGCGAGGTGTGTCATAGGCGAGGCAAGGCACTTTATTTATATAGCACATTTCATACATGAGGCAGACTCAATAGCTTCACATAATAACATGAAATACAATAAAACAGGATTTAAAAAGAATGCATAAAAAGACATTTCAATTAAAGAATAAAAGAATAAGAGAATAAGCATTTAAATGAAAGAATAATAGAGTAAGAAAATAAGCATTTAAATTAAAGAATAAAATTAGAAAATCTAAATATTTTACAGCATTAGCAAGATTCAAAGTGCAAGGTTTGCCGTTTAGCAGAAAGCAATGGTAAATAAAACATGAACGTGTTTAGTCTGGATTTTAATAAATCATTGGAAATATTGGGACCCTTTGTGACAATCACATTTAAAGTGGGCCCCCGACTGTGGGTGGGCCCTTTCACATTCTGAGACAGTTTAAATGTGTCCCAGCTTGGGACAGAGAAGTCCTCTGAATTCCTTGAGTGATGTGAAGCAGAGGGTTTGGTGAAGGGGGAGAGATACAGGGTCTCAGCTTATGTGCGCTTTCCTTTGCGCTTACCTTGTTGATGCATTGCATCCCAAGAGCATGATGTAGGTTGGAACCAAGTAGGCTGGATCCAAAAGTTCAGATGTAAATGTACTTTACACCATCAGGTGTAAAGTACCAAAAGATATTGATATTGTCAATAAACTTTATCCCATGGGTGAGGCATGCCATGTCAGCTATGTATTCAGGCCAAGCACTCTGCTAAAAGATTAAATTCCGCTTATTTTCTTTGGCTTTGTGTTGTTGCTCTCTTATTTAATTTCTTGCTGGATTTGCCTCTGTGGCGGACGACATCAGACCAGGTCCCAGCTGGAAGTTGATGCTTTCAGTCTAGCAATGGTGCTGTGCCAGTAAGAGGCTGGTTTCAGGAGCCTCCCCTGTTAGTCCAGTGGCGTTAGGAGACATCCAGGGGAGCGTGTCTGACAAGTCCGTGTCGGTATACTCCACATTCGATGTAATCCAGTTTATAAAGATCTGTGTCTAACCGTTAGCTTTTTGTGGCTCGGCATCTAGTATAGTAGCTGCAACAGAGTCAATTAATTTATCACTCTCATACATTTCCTGCAGCATTTCAATCTTCTTTTCAAGCTATAATATCCTCTCAGTCAGTCGCTCACACTCGAAGCAGCTCACCAATTTTGCTGGGTTTGTAGACATTGCTATCTTTTGTAGCTGGAGTCCAGCTTGTGAGTTTCTCCTTAAATCTCACAAAGAATAAAAGCTTATTTCTCACCCAAAAATCACAAAGCAGAGTGTAGTCCACTGATAAGAATCTATCTACAGTGCGTGTGACTAGAATCTTTTTGTTGGCATCTAAGCTAATCAGATCTTTTGTTTCTTTCTACACATGGAATTCAGTAAGAAGCCAATAACAAGGGCACTTTATTATGAGCAGACTTTTTTTGGAGAAAACAAATGTTCACAACAATTTTCATTCCTGATTGATGTTTCCCTTGTGCCAGTATTTACAGTTCAGTTTGTATAGCATGTCTGATTAATGGCGCCAATTTGCAGTGTTGTCACTAAGGAAATAGAAATTTAATATTCCTATTTAATTTTGACGTTCTATCTTATGCTAGTGTGTGGCAAAGGAACCTTTTATTATTCTGCTGAACAGGGGCTACAGAAAATGAAAATAAAAGGCACCTTTTCTGTTTATCCGAGTAAGTCAATAAATCAAATCAGGTTCTTGACAAATATTGAAATGCAAATAATCACACAGGTACATGGTTATAATTGGCAGAAATATTACTGTTGTCCTCTGTAATTACTCAAGCATTCTTCAACACGACATGGCATGACAAATTAATAGCATAGCATAGTGTTGTTGCATTAAAATGGCCTGAAACTCCTCTGAAAGACATAACATAATTCTTCAATGAGAAATTAAGATATAATTCCATCATTTAGTGTTTTGTTGACAGTGGTGGAACACCCTGACTCCAGCTCCAGAATCCCTTATTAACATTCAATGGACTGGACATTCAAAAGAGAGAGAATGCTCACATCTGTGTGGTTTCTATTATTTAAGGAGTTGCGTGTAGTTGCTAAGGAACACATTTGATCCAGCAGGGGGCAGAAAAGAACGTTGGAAAACCACTATCTCCTGTCTGGAACCTCCTGTCGTCTAACCTGCTCATTCACTGCATGCCGTCCAGAGTCCGTCCCCAGATACATTACCTCGGGGTGGCCAAGAGAGCAGGGCATGTGGAAATGCTAATGCAGGTCTACATCCCCTTCATCAGGCCTATACTGGAGTATGCAAATAGGGTGGGGAGGTCTTTCGAAACACCTGACTAATTGGAAGCAGTGCAGAAGTGCTGCTGCAGGATTATGGCCATTCCCTCATCTTCCTTCCCATCTCTTGCTGTCGGCTGTGATGAAGTTTCCGTGTGCACATTTCTCCTGGAGGACAACACATCCCTCCACGCAGGACTTCATCTTGTTCTCTCCTTTCAGTCAGTACAACTTGCGCAGGCGTGCTGAAATGAGTGCGACCACGAGCGGGACTCAAAAAACTTTTATTCCACGTGCTCTCGAGCTGTGTTTAGCAAAATGATTATTAGTACTGCACTAATAATTGTCTGTATTTTTCTCTATATTGTTTATCCTTTTTAAATATTTATTGACTTTTTTGACGCATTTCAGGTGATAATATACAAATGTTGTTGCCTGCCAAGTCAAAGTAATAAATCTGAATCTGAATCTGCTTTTTTGACCTCATGTCAATGCTTTTCTGCAATAAAGACTGCTAAATATTGTTCTTTATCCACATTTAATTGAGTTCTCTTTAAGGTCACCTGCTTTTCAGCAGAGCAATAACAATTTATTAACAAGGACCATGCACAGAGATTAGCGCCCACGCAATTGTGTCTCAAACCAGACAAGCCTCAGCACAAGATCAGCTGGAAACATTAAGGCATAGGGGTGCATTTGTTCCCCCCAATAAAAACATGAAAAGAAGCATTGGGGGCCGCCCAGCATTTTCGGGGTATGTGTATGTGTGTCGAACCGCTCGACGGTGTGAGCCGTAATCCCTGGCATAGAGTCTTGGCTCGGACTGTTCCGGATATTTTAACGTGCTTCGTGACACATCGGGGGTTGCCATTGGCCCCTCCCACCGCCCTGTTCGGCACCCATTGTACACAGCCATACGGCTTACAACCGCTTCTATACTCACTGGTGAGAAATACCTCTTGCAACCATGGCCTGCTACAGGCTCTGCCACCTGCACGCAAGAGGCCGGGGAGACGCTGTTCTCTGCCGGGGTGCCACTAGACCCAACCGACCAGTTCGGAGATTTCAACTGTCACTGCTTGTGTGTAGATTTAAACTTTGGAGCCTAAGGTTTTTGTTTTCCAGAATTATTTAGAGGCTTTAACAAGGTCTTATTCTCGAATAGATTTGATTAATGTTTTAATCGGTTATGGCCAAAATGTGTTCTATTCTTGTCAGCTTCTATAACATAGGTGAGATTTAGGCCTGTATATTCCATTATATGTTGAATTGTCACCTGATGCCTGAATTTTTTTTTGTCCTTTACATAAATAAAGACATTTCCACCATAAATTAAAGGCACAAATTCTGTATACCCTCCAAGACATTGTTTGCAGGTCCTTTATCCTCCATCAACCACAGCAGAAGGAATTCACATATTTCAGTTCAACGTCATAAAGCTAATATCACAAACTTCACAATGGATTTACTATCATGAATTATCATCCATTTTATTTAGCAATTAAAGATAACCCCAGTAAGATAAAATAATGCGAACTGTTATGGAATTGAAGACTATTGTGGATATAAAAATAGAATAGATTATGTAGGATTAAAGATCCATTTTGATTGGTGAACAGTTCAACAAACAAAAAGTCGAAAGAAAGGCGAGCATAATTGTACCGTGAAAACAAGATAGCTGTATAATCCTTAAAAAAGTAGAAAATCCTCTCACAAAAGGATTACCATGCCTGATTGCTTAGCAGTAAATGCAATAGTGAGACTCTCACCTTGAACCACTTTGCTCAAATTCAGTAAAAAACCAACCCATCTACACCTTAATACACGCTGCCAACACGTAAGTGACTCAGATAAGAGGCTACATCTAGAGCGCTGATTATGTATACTAGTTGACAAAAAATAAAATGAACAATCTACGAAGCAGCATTTGAAATACATCATTCATGGTGTTTATTGTAGCATGTATATTCTAGTATTAACAAAGAAAACATTTAAATATAACTATACGACTTTATAAATACAAACCTATTCCAACCAAAAAAAGGTTTATAAGTCTTTCAAATAACAATTTATAAACTTTGTTATTCAAGCTGACACACAGTGTCAACACTACTCTACAAGCCAGCCGACTAATAAACACTTTTTTTAAGTGCTATGTAATTGGGATTTCTGTCAGGATGTATTCCATATCAACTGACAAGTGTGCTGGTTGGTGAACAGCTGCTCTGTGAGATTGCAGCAGTGCAGAGATGAATTAATTAACATTGCCTAAACACAAAAACAAGCTATGAGAACTCTGGGGAAGTGGTGGCATTGAAACAGATCCAGATGTGCTCTTCCACTTGGAATAGTGGGCACAAACCCCAGACATGCCCAGAGGAGTCCAGAGACGACATTACCTCCACTATCAAATCAAGCCAATGAATGATTTTATGGATACTCTCTGCAATTTACATCTTTGATCACATTTGTTATAGCAATTGTCCCCAATTACCTCCATGTTCCCCTTTTTGCAGCTGTAATTTAGTCTACATGCTAGTGAGCTGGAGCTACAGTTTGTGTAACGTCCGGGGTGTGCATCCAGGGATGGCGCCTCTCCCCTCCCGTTGAACCTCGCCGGTGTGCAGTGCACCCTCACACCTTCCCTGCATCACCTCAACCGCCCACCTGGTGTTCATTACGGGGGTATTTAGGTTCAGTCTCCTGGTTTTCTCACTGTCGGCGATTGTGAATTTTAAGAGGGTTTTTTATTTCCCGAATTTTCTTCGATTAAACACTGAGCTGAAGCTTGTGTTTTGTAGATTCTGTATGGGTTTCTCTATTACTAGCACATTATAAAAAGGTTCTCAGGGATTACTTTTGCGCTCATAAAAATGCCTGTGTAAACATCTTACCCTCATAGAGCCAGTCAGCAAGGCCATTGAATATAACGGCCTCCTTCCCAGACGACACCAGGCGAATGGTACGACTCTCTGGTGCAGTAGATGCTCTGTAGTAGATGTTGTTTTCAAATATAAAGACCTAGAAACAAACAAAACGACATTAAAACAGTGTACACTTTCAGTTTTATCGATACATGAGATGCTACATTGTACAATGACTAGTATTTCACAGTAACGGGTCATTCACCATTCTAGCTAGATGTCACATTGCGTTTCCTCAGACAATGACTTTTTACTGGAACCAGCCAGGATGTAGCCACCCACATAATTACGCCTCCATATAAGACACTAAAACAGACACTAATACAGAATATTTTATTGAATTATGGGTCATACTGTATTGTCCTTCATAGCAGTAGAAAACCCTCTCCATTACTTAAGTGAGCCACTGGAGCCAGCCAAGATCCTGCAGGCATTCACACACACACGTATACATATGTATATACATATGCACCTCCTCCCCTCCATGCACACACAGACACACACTGTGCTGATTTGGCCATGTGTCTTCTGGTGGTTTGCAATGGCTGTGCTAAGATGTGGGTTTGTGGACTGATTTAAGCCCACTGTGTCCATGGCATTGCCTGGGGGGGGATTACCACACTCTGAAAATGTGTCTCCATTAAAATCACCTGTCAATCCACCAACGGGTGGTGTGTGAGGCCCGGCTAGTTTGACTAGAAAGAGCTTGTGCTAAGGCTCTGCTAAAGCCACCATAGGAGTCTGTATGGAAAATACACACTGGGAAACCTGCCAGAGCAAATATGGTGACATTAGAGCTCTATAAAAAACATCATCCATCCTCTGAGGATGAAGAACAGTTGGGAAAGGAACAGCCGGACGACATTACTGTATGACGACGCACCTAATCAGTCTGTTATTATTGAACATTTGGTATAGTATTTGCATTCGCGTAATTTATCCCTTTCTCGCCAAAGAACGCAATGTGATTGTACACTTTTTGCATTAAGCTACTTCTTGTTTCACTTTTGTTAGTTTGTTTGCAATAATAGAAAATGACCAGATACGACGGCAATTTTGATTCAGACTTTATTTGCAAATACCCAAAGACAATCTTGTTATAAGCTGTCAAGTTTAATAAAAAGACAATATATAATATACGTCCAATCTACGCTTCTATTTTTTTTGTAAACTTTTATACCTAGATATTAATCTATCCTACTACATTACACGTTAACAGTAAAAATATTAACATTTTCTTTTCGCCGTTTTTGTTGCTTAAGTAGCATGTTGTATGTCTATGTGACGGCGCAGTGTTTTGCTAAAGGTGAGTGGAGAGGCGTCCGTGTTTAGGCACACACAAGCTTGCCTAGGACACCAAATGTGCTAGGACCGGCACTGTGTTTGTGTGTGTGTTTTGGGAATTAGTCAGTGGAAAATACATCAGAGAACTCAGGGCTCTGGTGGGCTTTGAATGGGCATGGGACATAACAAAATCATTAGTAAAGTCTTGTTTCATCATCACAGAAAATAAACTCCCTTGCACTTTGACACATAACTCCCCAGTGTCCAAATGCATCTGATTGAAAACCATGTAAAATAAAAAAGTAAAAAATAAATATATTTGGATTAAAATCATACGATGGGGTCCAATAGATTCATTGTCAACAATAAAAGCCCCATTTTATCATTTGCCCCAAAATAAGTATGTGGGCCCTATAGATTCTTGGTCACGGCGCAAGTCGATCTAAGGTGTGGCCAATACTTTTTTGCTAATTTCAGGACATGTGGAAGTAATCAGGCACAACGGCGATGGCAGTTCTAACAGTGTTGGATTGGAATGAATAAATTATCTGTAGGAGTGGTGGTGGGGGGGGGACTTCAATTACAGCCAATCAAATCAGCTCCTCTCATTTCCTTTAACAGAGACATTACAGAAAGGGTGGTTGTCCCTTGATCTATTACAAACAGATTTGACGAGAGACAGTTTAAGCGAAAGACAAGAGTGGGGACTGGAGGAGAAGCTTTTTGTAAAACAGCAACATGGCAGATACAAGGAGGAGCCTACCAGGGACACTGTGTGTCTGTACTGGTGTGTACGCATGTTTTTAGTTTTTATATTAGCACGCTTTGCTCTGATATCCAGCTCTCCAATGCTTGGCATTTTACCTCCCACGTCCATGTTTTGGTCAATATACCCCATTCCGGTGTGTGTGTGTGTGTGTGTGTGTGTGTGTGTGTGTTACCCTAGTCTTGTTGATTGCTCTCTCATGGTAGAGTAATTGCTTGTGGTTTAATTAATTGAGCACACACTGTGTCACACACAGCTGATGCTCCATTACACAGAGCCGTTGCAATGACGCTGGGCCAGACTTTCACATAGCATCACCTTCATGTCTTGACGAAACAGCTATTTAACAGGGTTAAAGTCCCTGATTGAACTAATGAGCAATTATCAGAGGTGTGACCAACAGTATATAGAAAATATAGAGAACTTTTCTATGGAAATTTATTTTAATTTCATAGGATCAAAATCCGTTTCAAGTAAATCTACTTGAGTCAGACCCGAGTCCTAGTCTAGTGACTCAAGTCCTCCTGATTAGGTTACAAAAACCAAACCGGTATCACTTGCTACAGGCAAAGGGAGAAGGCTCACTTCATATAGCAAAACCCTGTCTGTTCATTACTCCAAATTGATAAAGGCCTGCTCCACTTCATTAGGAGGGCAGGATTAAGAAGTGCTAGCAGCACAGATAGTCTAATCACAGCTTTTGAGAAAACATAGGTGAGACACAATCAATGGTAGACAGAATGGTAAACAACCATGGCAGTGATGCAGTGTGCCAGCAAAGGTTGTGTCAATGAACCCAAGGCATAGATGTATTAACGAATACTATGAGATTTTGTCAGAGAGGGAGCTGTTTTTTTTCCCCCAGACTTTTTCTGATTCAATTCAGCAATACTAGAATCATTAAGATAAAAATAACTGGAGACAGTGGCACATTAGCCCGCCCACAGACCGATGGCCGAACATATTGTTTGCCCAGCAAAGCAATTTCAGTCATGTGACTCCTCTCTCTCTCTCTCTCTCTCTCTCTCTCACACACACACACAATGACACATGGTTGATTCCCTACAGCAACCCTTGACTGTCCTAGTCTGGATGCCATCTCGGTCACCTCGCCCTAGTACATAATATTCAGATCAAATCTTAGCCCGCATTACTATAATGCAGCGAGACGACCATGAGGTGATTGCCTCCAAACAGCTGCTTGCTCTGGAGATCTGCCCAATGTACTTAAAGCAGGAGGGGCACCTTACCAGCTGTTGGCCCTGGGGCCCCCACCCGGCGTACTGCAGAGCCGCGGCGCGCACCTCAGGGGGGGTGACACTCCAGGTATACCTGTGGTGGAGAAAACACATTGTTTACGGTACTATCCTGAGCCGACAGCGGTGTGCGCATACAGAAACATGAACGCATGCACAGGCGTGCGCTGAGAGACAGCGTAACATTGCTCCAAAGGAACTGCTGGTGGAGTCTTTGACTGGGTCCACCTGACTGTAGGGTTAATCTATCTTCCGCCGCCTATTTTAGCACACACTGACTCTGCTCCTCTCTGTGTAAATATGGCACAGCGAGGAAGCAAGCTAAAAGATGGATGAAGAGCTAAAAACAGATTACTAACTTTCACAGCACAAACAGTTATTTACAGTAACAGTGCTACTAATATGCACAAAGATTTAGGCTATAAAAGTCATGGAAGGATTAAGCCATCGTTTGTGATAAATATCTGTCCATTTAAATTCATCTCATGAAGCAAATGGAGACAATATTCACATAGAGACAAAGCAGAGGAGAGTCTTACTGTGATTTAAGGCTGCAGATTATATAGTTGGCCACATAGGAATGCTGGTAGACCTGCAGAGACACATGCAGCACTGGTTAGATCTTTTGAAATCATCTAATGCAACATTTAGATTCACGTGTTCCTTCTCAATGTCTCTTATAGTGAAAGGCGTTTTATATTGTAATCTTAAAGGTACTGTAGGTAGGATTTATGAGCTATACATTTCGTGAGATTTCTTAGAAATGACATAGACATCCGTCAATTATCAGTGAGTGAATATCTGCTCTGGTTGATAGCCCCTGCCTCTATGTAAGTGGATTTTGATTTTTGACGCCATCCAAAAGAATTCTGACCAATCAGGGCCTCTTTCCCTGATTGGTCCAGCAAATCTACCTTGCCTGTCAATCACATGAATGCATGCACACAGCTCAATGGCGCTTCGCAATGGCAGACCAACAATCTCCAGAGGGAGGGAGCAGAGGAGGAGAAGGTCGGTTTTTTGGTTGTTGATTTTCAAAATGTTACCCTCTTTTGTTCTTTTTTAGCTAGCTCTTGTTGCAACTCTCAAATCCTACTTACAGCAGCTTTAATGCTTAATGCTGCTTTCTTGGCCATGTCTCTTTTGTCAATGACATTATTAATATCAACGATACTAGAAAGGTAAATTAAACGTTACAGTTTAATAAAAAGTGCTCACACCGAGCACTTTCAAGTGCTTGGTTTGAGGCATTTTGAGGTTTTGGGGGGACCCTATTATGGAGTACACCTTTAAATAGATAAAAACAAAACAAAATATGACTTACTGGGGTCACACCGAAGGCAAACAACACATGTGTCATGTCTGGAGACACCTGATACTTGGTGGCTTTGTATGTCTCCTGAATGAGGTCAAGAACATATGGGATGCAATTGAGCTTTTCATAGTAAAATACTGTAAAATATGCGTGAGTGAGCGATGTATAATTGTTGATACTCACAAACATCTTGTTTGTTACCACAACAACACTCTTCATAGTCTCCAGGTTCACTTTGACAACATCCCCCGACCTGTTGCGATACAGAAGTTCACTGCCTGAAAATATCAGAGGATTAGGAGAGACATTTAACTGAGACAGTTTTTCTATAGATTGCACAATAATAGGTTTTAGTCAGCATAATGCTATTTTGCTTAACTTTTGTCTTTTGCTTTGTGTTCACCTGTATCATTACCTCATCATTGTCTTGGAAAACAACCGAAGATGTTCAATATGTAAGATTAGATCAACTTTATTCTCATTCATTTCTTCCTTGCATACAATTGAACAAAATGTTGTTTCTCTCGGACCAAGGTGCAACAAGAAATGACACAAAGACAGTTAACATAACTACATAAAATGCACATACTAGCTTAGTAACTGGCTCTATATACATAACAATATAAAAGGAGACTCATAAAGTGACCCGTGATGGTGATAAGAATTTGTATTGCACTCTATTACAATTTTCACCGTAAGTATTCACTGTAAACATAAGATACAACAGTAATAAGTGTTGCTGTAGTATATGCTTTAGTATATATGTGACGCTACATCAGGCTTATATACTGTACATATACTGTATATACAACAATAAGAAAGAGACATTGATGGGCCTCGAACCGCTAACTTCCTGGACACACTGTGCAGCCAGGCAAAGGGGTTTCGAGCGTGTAATGGGCAAGATGGCAAGATCGGATGTCTGCATAATGGGTGTTCTCTGGACAGTCGCCATAGAGACATTGTCCCTGTGACCTTGTGCTCTGTATAGAGAACCTCCCAGTGAAGTGTGACCACAGAGCTCCTTTTGCTTAGCACAGCGGGGAGAGCATTGTCTGATGTACAGCCCACAGGTACATACACATTTATATTGCTTGGTATGGCTAGCCTTTTTACAACGGCTGCAGGGATACTATGTGCCAAGCCATAAGAACTTTAAATGCAAAGTGCTGATCCTAATGCAAGGACAAAACAAATTAGGCTGGAAAGTGCAAGGCTCAGGCAGTGCCACTCCCGCCAAATGCATTCTGTGAAAACAGTTTGAAACAATGACATTTCCCATCCGGCAAGACTGGCACAGTTCAATCCAATTCACTTCTATGGCCAATTTTGAGAGACAAGGAACACTAACAAGATTTGACATCGGTAGCCGAGGCAGAATATCACGATAGAGTAAAAATAATTTGATGAAAAGAGCTCAGATGGGAATATGCTCGCTCATTATTAATATTGGCGTGTACAAAGGGAGACAGAGCAAAATTACTATAAGTTATACCATTTTAAATAATGATGTGCTCTAAATAATGGCAGTATATTACTGCCACATATCAATCAATGCAACCATACAGATATCTTCTTTAGAACGAGGCGGGATGGTGCAATATCACATTTGTCTGTAACGCAGTAATGTAATGCATTACTTTCCTAAAATCACATTACAGTTACTAAACAATTATGTAGTTACATTTTTCTGTGAAGTGCTCTTTGGGCTGTTTTTTCTTCAACTTTGCTGTCGGCTTTGTGGTATTATTTCATTAAAGAGCATAAAAGAAAGATCTTCTGTATGTCCTCCTTATTAGGATAGGGATTTGTGCTGATATGTGGGCATATGTAAGGTTTAACGTTATATTGTTAACTGGCAATTACGTGACATTGCATCTCAGGCGATGTTGCGGGGTAATGTAAAAGTAATGTAACAAATTACTTTCTACAGGGAGTAAATAAGTAAAGTAATGCATTACTTTTTTTGAGCAACAACCCCAACACTGGACAGAGGTGAGTCTAAAGACTGCAGAGCCGAGCCTAAAAAGCAACGGCAATCTATTATGCATTGATGTGAATGAATCAAAATATTGATGAAGTACAAGGTTGTCCCATTGGATTCCTTATCAGAAGGACCTCCGCAGAGTTTATTGCATTAGCCTAATGCTGACAAGAAGCAAAGTCACTCAATTGATAGCCCAGGGGTTTTATCAGGGCTTAGGGCATTCTTTCACTCGCTGATTAAATGTTAATAAACTGTTAATGTCCACACTGTGCTCAGCGGAACACGATATAGTGTTGCTCCCATGTGTGGGACACAGGGTGGGGGAGCTTGTGTATTGTGAATGCCTGAATGTGTATGTCGTGTGTGTTATATGTGTGTATGTGTGATCGTGGTATGATAATAATGATGGTAATAGTCTCATGAGCTTAATTATGTTGGGCCATCTGCTTTCAGGAATGCCCTTTGGCCTTCTGTTCACTGTTGCTGGTCTTTGAAACAAAGTCAAAACAGTCAAACTCTATGGCAAGCCCTTTGAACATTTAATCAGTAGCGGTAATAGCAATTGTAGATATCAACAATTGCTTTTTGACTTGTTCGAATTCTAGGCAAACATGTTATGTAATTTTGACTAGAAGCAATTCTAATTAAAGATATCTACAATTGATATTTCGACAACTAGTCGAAATGTTCATAGTAGATATCGGTAACTTAATTACAACTAGTCAACTTTTACCATTGACTTCTATTCAAACTCAATTACAGATATCTATAATTCAATTTTGACGTGTAATAATTCCAAGATGTAATTTTGACTAGTTGCAATTCTAATTAATGATATCTACAACTCAGTTCTCACTAGTCAAAATGTTAATTATTGATATCAACAATTCAATTCTTACTAGTGTCAATGTTCATCGTAGATATTTACAATTGTTCTTAAATTACAGATAACATTAATGGAATTCTAGATATCTCAAATTTAATTCTGACTAGTCGAAATTAAATTATTGATATGTCGGCTTGGAATTGTAACTAGTAAAAATATAATTACAGATATCTTGAATTGCATTTCAGATATCTGAGATACAATTGTAACTAGTGAAAATTATAATAGTAACAAGTAACAATTATATTTGAGATATCTACAATTCCTTTTATGACCAATCAGAATTTCCTCTAGTCAAAATGTCATTGTATATATCTTCATGACGTATCCGAAATGAATATGGTAATTTGGCTGACATATCCAAAACTAATATGGTAATTTGGGCAACCTATCCAAGATTAGTATGGTAATATGGGCGATGATGACAAGTGAAAATGGAGGGAGAAGTATCTAATATCTGTCAATTGTAATTGTAATTGTAATTGTAATTGTAATATCTAATACTGACACGGCAGTTTATATGCCCGTTCAATGGCAAAACATTTCCTTTGGATTTGGATAATCACTTGCTACGCAATTTTTGACTTCTTCTACTCCAAAACAAATTAATGGCGCCAGTGTTACCAATGGAAAGCATTTGTTGAATATTCATGAGGTAGAGAGTCTGTTTAAAAGTCAGCCAATGGCTTTGTGGTACTTTAATTATATGACGTCCACATATTCAAAATGGTTTGCTGATATGTCGGAAATATCGTATATGCAATTGTTGATATCTGAAATGGGATCTGACATTTCCACTAGTCACAATCATTTTTCAACATGTGGAAATTGAATTGTAGATATCTGTAATCGTTATTCTTGCTAGTGAAAAAGGAATTACTGACATGTATAACTAAATTAAAGATATCTATAAATCAGTTTGGACTAGTCAAAATGTCAAAATTGTTTTATAGATATCTTAAATTAACATTGTAACTAGACATGTCGAAATGTGATTTCCACAAGTGAAAACTAAATCTTTTTTAATGCTACATCAACTAAGCGCAGGAACTTGAGAGCAATTGCTACCAGTAGACCAGCGATCAGCTCTGCAGTCTCATTAGAAAACAATAATGTTTTTGAGAAACAATGAAAGTCAATGGAGATGAAAGCGTATACAGCGAACACCGGCTAAATTAATGGCAAGCGTCAGCAAGAGGGTTAAATAATTGAGGTAATCAATGTATTTGCCATAACTGTAAATACAGTACATCTTTATTTACAAACACAACACTACGGCCTGTAAACCATAAGCGACAAAATAGAAACAAAATATAATCAAATATAAACTCCATTTACTGTGGGACTCTCATAAACTACCTCACATCTCACATATTGTATACTTATAATGCTATATACTTATAATGCTATATGTAGGTATCAAGTTTTCCAGATGCCTGGCAACTACAGACTGAGATACCTGTCCACTAACAACACTATGCCTAAATATATAATACTGAAGTATTATAAGTATTATAATACTAAAGTTATTATATATTTAGGCTGTGTAAATACATGCAGCACCTGAAAACTAAAATTGCAATTCTCTTAAACACCAGGGGGCGCATAAACGAATTATCCTTAACATTATTATCCTTAACATTTATAATGCCTGCCTGTCTTCCTGCAGTTTTGTACTTGCTATCTTGTCAAGGTTATGAAGGCCGCAGAAAAGATGTTCATCTCTTTGGTATAGGCCACCTTACTACATGCTCAGCATACACTAATGTAATGTGCATCATCTAATGCTGGTGTCTTTGTCTCATACAGTATGTGGAAGGGCAACAAAGGTCATGGCACAGTAATCCCCATGTAACTGTGATACAGCATGTGTAAAATCTAACCCCCTAATAATGTCTGGCTTTTAGCTGGCCATTCTACATTATTTGTCAATTAAGGTAGTTACCTTGTGGGACCACATCATTTATTAAATGCCAAAGACAGTTTGTTCACTTACCACTGAGCCATTTGGCATCTGGGTCATGAATATGAAGGTCTGAACCAAAGATATCTTCCACCATCACTTTCTTCTTGAGGGCAAGACTGTCATCTTCACCTGCCATAAAATCATCACAGTAGATAAAACATTACTAAATAAGTCCCAAGTGATTTTGACTCAAATGAAACATAACAGTTTCCATACCTCCATACCTTCATCCAGGTTAATTAACTGAAGGCAGCCTAAACTTGGAGATTTCCAAAGCTAAAGAGATATGTATTTTTATTAGGCCTATATTCTTTCTATGTTTTTTGTTTCAGAGAAACACTTAGAGAAAAACTTTCCCCTTCAAGCTGTGTTTAGGTCCCAACTTTGCACTATACTGTAGATCTTCTCACTATTAGATGCTGTTCCATTCTCCCGGAGAGAGAACTTCTGAGAGCTGTTCCTTCCTCAAACACAGCAATTTAGGAGGGGGCACAATCAAGAAAGCTTTATTGATCTGCGAGCATCAATCCATGTCAGCCTCTCTCGCTTCTCAACAGCGGGGGGGGAGAGCAGTCCCTCTGTTCCCCAAACTGAAAATGTGATCTGAGGCTGACAGCTGAAGCCACATCAGGAAGGCTTGACACAGACACAGCTTGTATGGGAGTCCTTTACCTGCCTCCCTGTGCCACACACCTTCCCTCTGTAAACATCTGCTAGAGACAGGTCGTCAAGATGGCTGACAGTCTCACTGTAGCAGTCAGTAATAGGACACATTCTACATTCTAAAGGGGCACACAATACCACTGAGAGAACAGATCTGCTGCAATTATATGGAGTTTGACTAATTGTCTGGATGTTTGCACAGCTTCATATTCTATACATTCTGCTGTTTGGTGAGAGGTTGAATAGGGAGCAGAAAAAAAAACACAACAATGCCCAGCACTAGGCAAATGGCATCTCTGACGTGGTGCCAATTTGACAAATGGCTGGAGCCATTGCTGCATAATTATACCCTTTAAACAGGCCTGAATGGCACACATTAAAAGGCTCCTTTCCCAGAAAGAGGTTGACCTCGTGGGAAAAAATAACAATATGAATCTACAATCTGTAAAGCCTTTTTGAATGTTAAAAACATTCGTTATGAATCAGAACATTTTAATCAAGCCGCAAACCATGTAGAAAATCAGCTACAGTGCAGCATTGTGTGTGTGTGTGTGTGTGTGTGTGTGTGTGTGTGTGTGTGTGTATGTGTGTGCACGTACGAGGGGTGAGCAGGAT
>JAODLI010037732.1:0-18404 GCA_027575585.1 Percopsis omiscomaycus | reverse complement strand
TGTGTGTGTGTGTGTGTTTTTTGTGTGTGTATTATATGTGTGTATTATTTGCGTGTGTGTGTGTGTGTGTGTGTGTGTGTGTGTGTGTGTGTGTGTGTGTGTGTGTGTGCCAAAGTGAGGAAGGGAATAGTTTATGTGTTTGCGAGGACACAGCAGGAAAGAAGGAGTCTGGAAGTTGAAAAAGAAGGAAATGATAGGAAGAAAAACCTAGGAGGAGAGATGAAAGAAAAAGTTGAGGAGGAGGTTTCATATGAGCAGCACTTCCGTTCCGAGGCTATGCAGCATAATGATCCTGACTGGCGCCGCCACAACTATAAATCCAACTCAGAGCTTTTCACAAGGTGCCCAAATGACCACCATTCATATTCAAATATCACTTCTAATTGGAATAACTTAGAAACTCCTTCAAATGTGAAGTGTGGTGCCATTTTTCTGCAACTGTGAAAGCTATACTGATATGTAAGAGGCGGTATTGTGCACGTAGTCACAGAGACTACAGCATGGACACAGTGTGCATGCACAACCAATAGCTAAAGGTGTATGTTGTATCCACTAACATATTGTGAATAAAATACCACATAAAACACACGTCTACCCAAGAATGGAAAAGAAAAATCAAACTACTACAGCGTTTACAGTAGGTATAAAACAGTGGGTACCAGATACAAATACACACCTTCATACCTTATTGACGCTGCCAGTTCCACGCTGCCTTTGGCGTACTTTTGTGGGAACGGTTCTAATGCCAGTGTCTTGGTCAAGGGCAGTGGCAGGAGCGCTAATACGCTAACATGCATGTCTCTTGGCGAGGGGGAAACCGGAGTGCCCGGAGGAAGCGCACGTGTTCAGTGCACGTGCACTATGCAGTCTGAAGGCTAGACCTTCTCTGTTTTCCAGTGAACAATCTCAACACACTGTCTCTCTTTCCAACATATCTATGTTTTGTTTGTTTTTTTCCTTTACCTGTCTCACTCTTTCCCTTCAAAGGCCTTTTCTGCTTCACCTCCTCTTCTTCCTCCATTCTCTTCCAGTTCCTCTAGCATTCTCTTTCCTTTTTTTCCACCTTTGTCTTTCCATCTTTCACATGTTCATAACCACTTTTTTCTCCCCCCTATCCTTTGACTTCGTTTCTCCTTCGTACTTTACTCCATGTTGTCCTGGCCTTTTCCTCGCCACACGAAACCCATTCCACTTGCCCCTCTTTCTCTTCTCTACCCCCCCTCCCCCGTTCATCTGCCCCCCTCTCTGCGTTCTGTCTTTGTGTGCCCTGTCAGTCTCCATGCTGCCCCAGGCTCAGACATATGGCTCCCTGCTCTCTGCTGTTGTCATCCATTAGCACAGTTGTCAGTGGGAATTACAGACACACGGCACTGCATGCAGGCCTGGGTTTTAGCTTTAGATGCCTCAGTATAGACACAGAACATGACAACAGAGATGCGTGTGGTGCCTTAAAGGCAACCTGCAATACACAAAAAATATCTATAAACTGCATGTATTTTTGCATTACAGCTGATGTGGGATTTGGTGCAATGTAGCACCTGAAAAAGTTTTTCGACAGTAATGTGAAAACTGATTACCTCAATAAAAGTAAGTATAAGCCAACGTAATTACTTTGTGTTGGTGCTACTTCAAAACAACATGTCAAGCTGCTCGAAAGTAATTAAGTTGGCTCACTTTGTTTAATTGGGGTAATCAGTTTCCACAAAACTTTTAATTCGCCACGTAAATATGTCTCTTTGAATTTCTTTAGGACTCAAACCATTATCCTTAAGTTTATCCTTTGAGTTTATAAAGTTTTTCTGTAAGAGAACATACAGTATCTTTCCCTAAAATGTGTTTACGTCCCTATTAGTGAGCATTTCTTCTTTACCAAGATAATCCATCTGCTGGACGGGTGCGGCATATTGAGGCGCTGATTAAACAGCGTGATCACTACACAGGTGTTCCTTATGATGGGGACAACAAAAGGCCACTTGAAAATATGCAGTGTGTTGTACAGTACTGGTACACCACAGATGCCTGAAGCTTTGAGGGGCCGTGGAGTTGGCATGCTGACTGCAGGAGTGATCAGTTCATCAGTTCTCCACTGAAAGCTGCCTCTGATCGTCGCTTGGGAGAGATTTTGTTGGCAGTTCATCCGCCGGCCGCATAGCCGCAGACCACGTGTAACCACACCAGCCCAGGTCTGCCGCACCCCGCTTCGTCACCTGAGACCTGCCACATGGACAGCTGCCGTTAGTGTGGTCGGTTGGTTTGCACAACGGATGACTTTCTGCACAAACCTGTCAGACACTGCCACAGGGACCCAGCATCTGCATGCTGGGTTGCCTCACCAGGGTCTTCTTCTGACTGCATTTTGGTGTCATGAGTGGCCATGAGTTCACCTTCGATGGCCACTGGCCCGCTGGAGCAAATCCCTCTTCACGGATGAATTCCAGGTTTCAGATGTACCAACCAGATGGCAGGCAGTGTGTATGGGTTATGTGGGTGAGCAGTTTATTTGCATTTAATCCATGGCAGTTAGAATGCACAGAGTGCTCAGGGCCCATTGTGATGTCATTCATCTGCCATCATCAGTTCACCTTCACGCATGACAATGCATGGACCCAGTTCCCAAGGATCTGTACACGATTCCTGGGAAAGGTCCCAGTTCTTCCATGGCCTGCATACTCACCAGACATGGCAGGCATGGGGATACACTGGATCAGCTTGGCACAGCTATTGAAGAGGAAGCGGGACAGCATTTCACAGACCACAACCCACATCCTGAACTCTATATGAAAGAGATATGTCCCGCTGCATGAGGTAAATGGCGGTCCCACCACATATTGATTATAATTTTTTTGCCTCAATCTTGTGAAATCAAGAGATACATTTCTAATGAGCCTATTCAGTTCATTTCTATGTATAACATTGATTCGTTTTTCAGTATATACTGAGAGACCTTTATTTGGTTCGCAACCACCACTGTAAAACAGACACCGCGTTAGTAAAGGGAGCTGTCCAGTAGTTTATGCCGCCATCACAGCCATGCGCACCACTGCAGATATCAGTTGAGCGAGAAAAACCAATGGCAAGCCAGAGCCAAACGCTGGCAACAAAGCAATCTCTTCAGGCCGACTGACCTTGTGCCTGGAGCTGCGTGGTTCTGGGCCATGGGCCTGGGTTTACTGTCTGCACTCCCTGTCAAAACCTCCAGCTTAGCTGGCTTGGATCTGTGCAGCGAGCACCCTGGAGACCACAGCCTTTAGCAAATGAAACTATGCATCTGCTGCACATAATGCTTTAAAATCTAAACACCGGCAGTGTTGCAGAAATGTACAGTGGTATCGCATGTACAAAAATACAGTTGTATTACTGCATATAGTGTTTTTCTGCCAGGATGTAATACCTTAGAGGAAGCTTGTGTAAATCTACATTTTATTACATGTAGTTATATTATACTTCTCTCTATACTGGACTTAATTAATGTCCAGAGCCTGATTGGCTAGATGCTAAATCACACACACACACACACACACACACACTTTCCTATGTTCTAATTAAAGTAGTAGTGATGACAGAGCAAGCAGTGTGATGTACTGCACAGCAGTCAGAATCACACACACACATTGATGACGCTGTGTGGATGGGTAGGTGGGTGTGTGTGTGTGTGTCTGTGTGTGTCTGTGCGCACTCGCGCACGCGCGTGTGTGTGATAGTGCGACTGTGTGTATTCACTTTCGTGTGCATGCAATTGTGTTTGTTACGCCCTCAATGTACTGTATGTGTGTAACTCTAATGAGTGTGTGTGTGTGTGTGTGTGTGATAACACCTCTATAATAAACAGTCTATAAGGAATGGCAGACAGGAGAGATGTGACATGTTCGACAGCTTCACACACACACACACACACACACACACACACATTCCCACACACACGTTATACAGGATATATCTGATCTTGAAACATCAGAAGAGATGTTCCCCATTAAACAGTAGAGACACAGGGAGACGGAGGAGGGCACAACATGCAACATCAATTGTGATCAACTGTCATCATATTCATAGAAATGCACAGCACGTCCCGGAGCTCAGTGTAATGAGACACCCTCTGGACTCCCAGTCTACATACTGAAAGAACAATCCGGGAAACATCTGCCCATTAAACAAGTGTTGTGTTACAGTATCATTGCTGCTTTAGGATCCTTATAGTACACACAGAGCATACACTGCAGTGGCTGCTGTAATATACTGTGCTGTGGGACAGATTCAAGGTGGCACGTTTGTACTGTGGCCACCACTGTTGAACCAATGCTGGATGGATGTCTTTTGTGAATCGATGTGCCCCTGCACCTCTAAGTCCATTTACATGGACTCCATAACAGGGTCCGCCCATCTCTGGGAAGCATTAGGGTCTTGAATTTGTCCCTCCGACTGTGTTGGACTGTGTGGTGGTCTGAATAAACTGTAGCGACCACAAAGTGCCACTTTAGTGCTAATGCAGGTTTAGGCACCAATACAATACTAACAAGGTATTGTTAATGTTGATGTTTTAAACACCTTGTTAGGGAGCCTGTCTGCAAGGGCTGTTCTGCAGCCTCCAACATGTAGACACAAGGGCAGACAGGTAGGTGACAGATGGCGAGACAGACAGGTAACAAGCCAGCCAGACAAATAGATGGAGAGACAGTCAGACTGGCAGAGAGACAGGTAGCCAGACAGACACGTAGACAGACAGACAGAGCCTGATGTGGCTGTGTTTGAAGCTGGGTTTTGTTAAATCTTGTCAGATGATTCTTGACTGCTTTCTTCTCACTTGTCAGGACACAAATTCTTTAATCTTCCTCATCCGCAACATCTGCAAGAATACGGAATGTGAGAGACAGTTCTTTTTTCCCCTTTTTGGGCTTGTTTTTGCTGATAATAAACTGAAAAACATTGTCATATTTCCAATAACAACACTTGCCTTGATAGCATCCAGTTGTGAGACCAGCTGTTTAATAATTGGACATTTTGGATCTTTAATTGTGTGAGCTGAGCGCAGGTTTGTGGATGAGTGGATGCGATAATTAAAAGTTTGCCGTTGGATCGTACACCATACCTCCTAATGACTGTTTTTCTGTCTCATATACCGAGTTAAGAAATTACTAAACCAAATATGCTATTCACTCAATGTAGAGCCTATAATTAAATTATTATTATTATGAACCCTCATTTATTTAGATGATGACTACAAACTATTATGTGTAATTCTTACAGGGCAAATATAACAAGGAATGTAATAGCACCCACTGACCCTAATCAGAAAAAAAGAGGGATAGATTAGCTGGGTTCTTGGTAACTTCACCATGACTTTTTGCATTAATTAACTTAAGTCATTCGTCAGATGATAATCATTTGTATTCCCCGCACGGCGGTCAGAGGGCAGGGACAGTTGCGGTGCTGTGGGTCCCATAGGTGTAATGCTATCCAGCTCACAGCTGGACTACAGCCACCCGCCAGTGCACACGGATAAACAGGTATCCCGCTTGAGGGTCAGCCAGCGCCCCCTACAGTATCTCTGATCCAAACTGCCTCGCAACCAACGAAACGTCCCGTCCGCCCAGCCCCATGGTCAGAACAAGTGCTCCAACCGATGGTCAGGCCCTGAACTATCGTTCCAATGTGAGCTATATTTGGCGTAGGACATCAGCTGATAATAAACTGCTGAGGCGGTGGGTTGAAGAGAGACGCGGCGAATGCAGAGGAGAGAAAAGATAACTACAGAACAGATAAGCGCAGTACAGAATACAATATGAAATAGAATAGCAGAAAACAGAGCCCCACAGAGTGGAACCGGGCAGGACACGACAGAGCAGCAAGTGGAGTTTTGGGTTCAGGGAGAGCAGAAAATGTTGAAGGGGGGCAGAGTTTAATTGTTCTAATTTCCATTGACTTTGATGGAAAGATCTGGAATCCCTGACCATTAAAGTTAATCTCACCCTGATGTAGGTCTGCGCTGCAGCGTTGGCTTTGCTGACTGAGGAAATCATCTCGCTGAGAAGAAACCAAGCGTTTGCACTTCATCTAACTACTGACCCCAACACACGTCCACCCCTCCAACACCCCCACCCCCCCCCCCACACACACACACACACACACAAACACACACACACACACACACACATGCACAAACACAGGCAAGAAAACAAACGAATACACACCCCACATACATAGACATGATAGGCCCCACGTGAATGGGGATGACCCGTGTATATATGTGAGGAAGAACACACACGCACACACAAACACAGGAAGGAAGGATTCATTTGCACAGAAGACAATAGCATAAAAAACAGCGACGTGACAGACACGGAAAGCTTTACTCTGAAAGTCACTTTGAATGTAGAGAGCTACTTAGCCAAGATCATTACAGAATGGCCGTGTGCGCATGCATACGATCCGACATCTGTGCGTGTGTGTCCTGTGGATACTCTAATGCAACCATTTCCATCTACGGTGGAGTGCAGCAGCACCATTAAGTGACTGTCTGAAGTGCTGACTGCATTACATTATAGTGGCTGTGAATCGGAGGCATCCATTATAAGGGCACAGTGCGCGGCTTAAAGTGCGTGTCCTCTGTAGATCTGCGACTAGCACGGGTGGTCGCGCTGCTGGTCAGATCAACAGTTCACAGCAACATGTATTCAGGTGTAGGTCCAATCTGTAGCAATATATAATTAAGTATACTTCAAGTAGGCTTTTATTCTTTTGTGTTCGATAATCATACTGACAACATAACCAGTACCAATACATGCGTGTCTGTCCTCAGACCGCGGCGTGATTCAGTCATCCCTTCCTGTCCACCAAGAACAGTCCTTCCTGACAACATGGAGGTGAAGGAACGATTCATAATGAATGTTGGGGTCGGGCGCGGCCTCCACTAGATGACGCGCTGAACAATTGTTTCGGGAGGCGATTGATCTCCCGTTCACTTGAGCAGCGGAGAGGTAAAAGAGTGGGAACGCTCAACGCAGGAAGAAAGAGAGAAATGATCCTTTCAGAGGACGGCGTTGAGCAGTGAGTGTGTGTGTGTGTAAGAGAGCCTCAAACCACCAGCTGACACCCTTCATCTGTGTTGTGTCTGTAAGGCCGGTCCTCCATCGCAGCACCATGGGCCTCTGCACACATCAATACAGACCAGCAGACAGAGAGAGCGGGCGAGGCAGAGAACAACAGAGGAAGGGAGCAAAGTGTTTTCCTAGAGAGATCTAGACACGAGCTCTGCTTTCTTCCAGTGCTGTCCCACGGCAGACTCTCATTCTCGCTCTTTCTTTACCTTTAATACTTTCGCTTTAAATGTTCTGCCCCTACCCCCACTCTCTCACTCTCTCTCTCTTCTTCATCCCTCTCTCTCATTTCAAAAGCAGGGCCTGGAGTGGTGAGTTAAAGGCAGGAGACACAGAAGATAAAAGCTGCTTCCTGATTCGCCGGCTCTCGGCTTCTCAGCTGTCAGGAAAGCAGACAGCAAGACAGCAAGAGAGAGGAGCCACATATTCCTTCACACAGCTGATGGAGCGAGCAGACAGACTGGGAGGAAGAGGCAGGGAAAGCTAGACAGACAGGCACACACAAACAGAATGAATAGTAGGCAGGCCCAGTCAGACTCAGGATGGTAACAGGAAGGAAATGGTTTGACAAGCAGGGGGCTGAAGCCTGTTGTCTACTAGAGGCCATAGTGTGGAAGCTAAAAGTCCAGACCTAATATAATACACACCTGTACACGTGCGCACACACACACACACACACACACACACACACACACACACACACACACACACACACACAGATATACAGACAAACAGTAATGCCTGCTGTGAGTGCAATGTTGCAGTTTACCAAAGAAGAAAGTCAGTTAGCATATTTTTAATTATTATTTAATCAATTGTTTCGTTCGGTCAAGTCTAGTGCTGTACCACAAGGAAAACAAAATATATAACATTATTTTACACATTATTTACAAAATATATAACATTATTTTACACATTATTTACAAAATATATAACATTATTATTTACAAAATGTATAACATTATTTTACACTTTATTGAAACTTATTGTGCATAGTGTAATTACATCACAATATCTCCCAGGTTGTTCACCCTGAGCCATATCCTGACATGGATGTCCCCCTGAGCGGTGCCACCTTATATTCTGCTAGCTAGACCCCTGCTTACATGTTTGGGGTGGGTGTTACACATTGTTGCTTAGCCTGTAGCCCGTTATGCTAACATGATAGTCAGCAACCGTGCAACGATTACCTTCTTCAAATGTTATCTTCCTGTTTTTGTATTATTTTGTATCATTGTATTAGGTGCTTGAACACAACAGGTAGGGCCTACCTTATTCTAACAGTTCTAACATTTTGACCCACAACCGTCAAAAAAGCGGTTCATATTGTATATAAAGATTTCTATTGCCTATAAATAGAATCTTGCAACCCCTCAGAGGTCTGTCTGGGCTACAACCACCTTGCCTTTAATGATATTATGGCTTGTGAGTGGATTTTTACCCATAAACCAAGTGGCCCTGTTTGATCTAGTGGGCATACAGGGGCAGAACAGCCACAAAGTGAAACGCCTGGAACTCTCGATGGACGCTGTGTCATTCTTTTATTCCATTTGACAACATTTTTGTCCCACTCTCTCTTGTGTCTGTGTGGTTTTTGTAGTGTTTTAGTGCCCTTCAGTCTCTCTGCTCCTCCTCTGCCTTTGTGGGAGCTGGATTCGTTTCTCTTTGTGTGAGGGTTAGTGTGTGTGTGTGTGTGTGTGTGTGTGTGTGTGTGCGTGTGTGTGTGTGTGTGTGTGTGTGTATGTGTGTGTGTGTGTGTATGTGTGCATTTGGTTGGACTCTCTCGTCCCCTAAAGGGACTTGTATCTGAGTCTGGGCCTCACTCCCTACCATTGTTACGCCACTGTTGTGCTTTTGAGCCTTTACGTGCATGTGTGTGTGTGTGTGTGTGTGTGTGTGTGTGTGTGTGTGCAGTCGCCCCATGCCAACACAGGCCCCCCTCCCCGGGTCCGTTCATTGTGTGTGGTGTTGTGCTGGGTTGCTGTGGGTATTTGGCTGCTACGGTGGACAATACACAGCTGACAATAGCTGGACAATAGACAGGCACTTCATGGAGCAGTGGAATAAGGTGCAGACCATGTACCGACAACAGTGGGAGTTCACACCTCCTGCTGCCCCACACCATCGCTTTTAAGTTTACGTAAAATATGCTAATGTCTATATTCAGCAATAGGATTACAAGGCGCAAGTACATGTACTGTATCTTCAGATCAATAACTCCCCTACTGTGTGTGATGGCAGTCCACTATAAGAAAACTGGCAGTTTAATGTCCTCCATCTACAATCAGTCACGCTTTATCCATGTCTGCATCCATCTCAATAAGCAATCAGTGGTTCTGGTTCTAATCCAAGTCCATCCTGGTCCTGATCATTTCTCCCCCTCTCTCTCTCCCTCTCTCTCTCTCTCTCTCTCTCTGACGGACAGCAAAGTGTAGCTAACCTTCCAACTGGAGTCTTTCATTTGTGTCAGGGTCATGCAGTTCTCACCTATATCTGTCTGTCTTGTCTGTCCATCTGTCTGTCAATCAATATATCCATCCATCCATCCGTCCATCCATCTACCAATTCTATATGACATATTACAGTTCTTCCTGGACTTAAGGTTAAAAAATAAAAATCTGCTTTTTTAGACATATTTTTCACCAAAGCCCACAGAGTCTCTACTGGATTTAATTGGCTCTATAAATAAACTGTTGTACTGCAACACAGGGAGGCGGTGAGAGAGAGAGAGAGCCAGAGAGAGAGAGGCGAAAGGGACCGAATGCATGAAAGAGAGGGATGGAAGGGGAGATTAACAGATACAAAGGCAGAGAGCAGACAGAAGAGAGATAACAAGAGTTGGGGGGGAAACAAATGAGTTGGCTTTACCACTACAGACTGACTTATAGGAACCATCCGAAAGGAGAGCAGAAAGGAAGGGAAACGTGTGTGTGTGTGAGTGTGTGAGTGTGTGTGTGCGTGCATGCATGTGTCGGTACAGTATATATATATATATATATATAGAAAACTATATAGTAAGTAAGTAAGACGGTGGAAATGTAAGAAAATGATAGGGAATTGTTTTCATCGTGTGTGTGTGTGTGTGTGTGTGTGTGTGTGTGTGGGTGCGTGTGGGTGCGTGCGTGCGCAGGCCAGTGTAATCCTTTGCCAGTTTAGGTGTGGGCTGTGCTGGGATGTGTGCTAGCTTGGTGTCTAATTAACGGTGTCCTCTCCTGCGCGCGGCGCTTATGGGGCCCAACCCCCACAAGCCATGATTAAAAGAGGCCGCTCCCGCAGAACGCGACGCTCGTCCAACTGGATGTTGGATCAACCGCCTCATCTTGGCCGGAGTGAGCGTTCTTTTAGCTCTGTCTCTCTCTGGAGCTACAGTACCTCTCTCAAAGTGTGTGTGTGCACGCACACACACACACACACACACACACACACACACATTGCCTTTACAGTTTATTTGTCTATTGCTTTTTCGAAACTTTTCCCCTCACAAACGCCCCCCTCCCGTGCCCCTGCCAAGGCTACACTTCAAAACCAATGATTGCCTTCTAACTGTTTTAGCGGTCTGTATTTTCTCCTTCTTTCTTCAAATAGACCAGAATAATCACCATGAATATGGAGAAACCTGCTCCTATGTTAATTCACCAGAGTTATATCCATATCAGTGGAACGAGCTTGGCTCAATTTGACTTACATGGAAACGGACGGTAGCGCTTCACTCCAAAGTCCCCTTGGCTTAATGTCACATTGTAAACAACGGTTTTAGCAGCTTTGACTTAAGCACAAAAATGCTCTTCGACAGGCCAAGGCTGTTGGCTAAGTGTGAATCCCGACCTACGAACAAACGTCTGGCGACAAATTAGTTTTGGCACCACTTCAAAATGTAAACGCAGTTTGACTCTGCGTTGACTTGCACTATCACTCAAGGTTATTGAAGAAATGCTTGGGGATTTTTTTTTTTCAGCCAAGTATCCATAATTAGCTTATTAACTAAACTGACAAAAAATGAGGTGTCGTGTCCTTGGGTAGTTTTCCCTAAAAATATCATTGTCAGGTGGAGAGCTAGCTGAAAACCATTGCGACTAATTAATGTTTCCTTATCTGTAGTTTCAGCATGTTTAAGGGTAAAATATGGCATTTCATGGCCTTTATTAAGGCTCTGAAAATTAAGAAATATAACATTTCAGAACAACAACGGCTACATGTATTTTAACACTAAAATGTACAGAATCTATAAAACCACTGACATAAAGTATATAATGTATAGTCTATATTTTGTTCATTGTCTGCAGTACAACAACTATCACCTGTGTCATCTCCCTTCATCTCATTCACAAAATTAATGCTCAGAAAGAGGCATCTTTCTTCCTCTAAAATAGATCATTCCAGTGCCTCGGGGGGCTGCAGTTTGACTCTATACCAACACCAGCTTCTGTTGCCTTTCATACCCTCTCTCTCTCTTTCATAACATCCTATTCTCCCTGTCCCTTTATGAAGTTGTTTTGCTAGAAATAGTGATTGATGCTTTTTTTTAAATGGTACATGTTTACAGGCTAAAATAGCAACCTTTTGCATTTGCCCCACAAACTTGTGGCTACTGTGGAATTTAGGTAGTATCATACAACTAGTGTCGATTAGAATATATACAGTAGAAATATCGTGCTACAGACCTGAAAATAGCAGTCAGTGATGGTAAAATACAGTTGTCAATGCTGTTGACACTTCAAATATGCCAGCTGCAGTGCGTCTTAAAAGCGTCAAATTAGGAAACCTACTTTAGGTTAAATCCACAGCAATTTTATATCCCGTCCCCCTCATTTTCTGATTGGGCGATAGTTCTAAATATGACATTGAACAAAAGTTCAAAAGTTTAACCATTTTTAACTTGACGGTGTGATAAAAATCGTTGTTCATAGTTCAGAACACTGAAAAAACTGCCAGAATGACTTAATATTCCTACCAGTACAGGTTTCAACAAGCCCAGAGTTAAAGCATTTAAATGGCAGAATTGAAAATTTTAAACAGGGAATCCTGGTGGATGAGCATGCTACGCCTTCTTGTGATTTTTATCCTGCTCACAAATTCTTTCCTGTCACTTAGCACTAGAAATATGTATAAAACAAAAACACATGCTCAAAGAGTGTGAGGTAAAGAAAATATGTTAATACATTGCGGGGGAAATAGGGAGGGGTGAATTGAGATATATTCTTCTCTCTCTACAAGTGATAGAAGAGAGATATTTCTCTTACCTGAGGCTAATTCTCAGACCAGTCTAGTGTCGGCTCTCACAGGGGAGTTAAAGTGCCTGGCCTCAAAACAATTAGCTGGAGAATGGGAGTCATTTAAAAGGCGAGGAGACAAGGAGATCTCACTACAGCTGGTTGCGGGTATTTCCCCGCGGAGGACTCATTTTTACAACCTCCTTACAGAACCCTCCCCCCCCTACTTTAACACCACCAGCCAATTTCCTCTCTCTTATTTCACAGAGAAGACAATTTGCTGGAAGCTGCTGGAAGGAGCGGGGGGAGAGAAAGAGAGGAACAGGGCGGGACAGCAGTGCAGGCAGAAAGATAGATGAGAGGAAAAAGTCCAAGGGAAAAAAACATATGATTGAGTGATCGGGGAGAATCGGGGAGATCAAAAGGGACAGAGACTAAAAGCGGGGCGAAAGAGGGAAAATGGAGAAAAGGCTGGAAGAAAAGAGAAAAGGAGAAAACCACAGTGGGTCAGACATGCGAACAAGACAGCAAGAGAGTGACAGACAAGGCGGAGGAGAACAGAGGTATTGGAGCCAGGCTGAACTGCTCCCTTATGTATTTATTTGAATTTCCTGCCTCCTTGTCTTGTGTGTGCTGCCGGCCAATCAGTGAGGCTGTCGGAAGGGGCCTATCAGATGGGAAAACACCTGAGTCAGCATGACCTCACTCCACACAGGTGATCAAAGACACAGAGAAACTGCAGCTGTGTTTCATTTCAGTCTATGGGCTCTAGTTTCCGGCTGGCAGTAGCGCTAACACAGATGTAGTGACAATTTCGTTGGGCGCAAGGTGGTTTTTCTTTTTCTTGGGTGCGTTTGCTAACTTTACGACTTGCCATGACATCGCTTGCGCGACGCTTGTCAGTCAAAATCACAAAACAAAATATATGCATGGTCATTACGCATGGAAAACAATTAGTGACAGGGATTTTAATATTTCAATTGACCTCATTCAACCTGAAAGGACGAATCGATTGCCTTATTTGCCTAGGCTAATTGATCTGTAATCACAACTTTTCTTTCTTGGCCGGTCTGGACTTTCGCCGTCCATTACGAAATTGGCAGTTCACCATGGCAGAGACTGCGTTGCTTTTAAAGGGAATGAGAGGCTGCCCCCACCACTATTCATTCCAATCCAACCCTTTTACAACTGCGCCGCAGTGGCGCACGATTACCGCCAACGCCACCTGTCCCGAACTTAGATCTACTTGCGCCGTGAACTTGCATTTTGACCCGGAAACTAGGGCCCTAAGTATACGTTTAGACAAAAAACTGTTATAATAAAATTCAAAGAGAGGCTGTGTATTTGTTGGAAGAAGGCTATTAAGCTATTATTAGACTATTGTAAAATAATCACTAACTCTCCTAGAGTTAGTGATTATTATCCCCGTGGGGGGAACTTGGGTAAACGTGTGTTGAGAACCAATGATCTGTACTAAATGTATAGTTGAAGTCAGTGATTCTATAGCTTCAATCCAATACATGGTTAATATAATACATTTTTACACTGTAGTAGTTACCAGGCCATATAGTTATTGTATTGACTCAGCAAGTATGAATAACCAAGCTCTATAAGGTATTTTGAAGGTATTTGTGAAGGTTTAATTATGCTTTTAGCTCCAGCTTGTGAAAAGGTCAACAGAAAGATATTTTATATATTTATATCATATTTTAATTCTTCAAAGGGATAAAAAATGTCCTCTGTCCCTTTTTTATTTTTTTATTTTTCTTACAGTGGATTGTCTTCGCAGAATGCAGTGTCTCTTATTGCTGTCTGAGGTGATATGAACGGGAGGCACAGTGTTTATAAAATGAGTTTGGTTCGATGTTGGAAATGGGTCAGAATACAAATATTTCTTTCTGCTCTAGCTAAGTCTATGTTATCTCAGATTCTAAATAAAAATAACCTCCAGTGAATTTAGGGGAAAAAAATAGCTAAACTTTACTTGGCTTCAGGTAAAGCATCATTCTCCGGTCACCCAAGCTTACAAATATATAAACACACATGCAGACACTGATCAGGGTCATAATGATAATTAAAAAACACAGTCGGAAAGATGCATGCGCAGATAATAAAACAGAATGAGGTCAAAATCCTCTCACAACCCTCCAAAAGCCTCATGCGCGCCGTCAGGGGGTCTCGACCTGCAGCTGTTGTTTGGTTTTGGGCATGATCTTTCTAGACTGGGCTGCAGATCACAGCAGCCTGCCACCTAGACCAGTGGACTGTAGACATTCCTCTTCTGCAGTGTCACATGAAAACAATCCTCTGTAACGCAGCGGTCCATGTCATCCGACAACTCCCGGCCACTCCTCCTCCTCCTCCTCCTCCTCCTCTCGGCATGATATATGGACCTGTCCCTGGAGAGTACACAACAGAAACATGGCACCTCATCCACATCTGCACTCAGGGATGGAGGGACGCGCTTTACAGCAGTGGAAACACAGTTATGAGACATTCACACGTAGTATACTCTGAGACGGTGATTATCAACCTCTTTCGTGACATTTACATTTACATTACGTTTATGTCATATACAATAGCAGACGCTTTTATCTAAAGCGACTTACAATAAGTACGTTTGTCAATAGTAGCTGAATCGGCAATACATCACTGTCATGAGCGAGGCGTTCTGTTAGAACAGGGAGATCTTCTACAAAATTCCTCAAGCCAAGGTTAAAAGTAGTAATGCTACAGTAGATTTTGTATTTATTTATATCAAGAGACATCTCAATGTATTCACACACAGAGACAGGTTTCCTTAAACATAAACATTAGATTAATGTAGAATATTATTAATATCGAAATTGTTTTGTGGTTCCATAAAAAGACAGTTAGTTTAATTAGCTAATTACATTATCAGATTGAAACAGAAAGCTGCCATCCTGAAGCGTATATTGCACCCAATATTTCTAATAGCATGACAGTATGTTTGCATCCCATGCTGTTAACCAGCTTCCATTAAAGTCAAAAGTTCATTACCAGCCAGTCAGAAATAAGAATCCCCATAGGGCAACGTATTAGTATCTGTGGTCGCTGTAATAATTGCTTAGAAAATTATGAAAAAGATGGGTTGTTCAAATTCTTCTCATGCTATGCTGTTATAGCTGCTTTTATGTTCGAGTAAATTAAAAACTGCCAGTATTGTCAAATGCTGTACAACTACTTGTGAATTGAATACTGTAGCTCTCATGCTGGTGTATTCAGCTTTTAATTCTCAGTTGCTGTATTATTTGCATGTTAAGGTGTCTCTCTGTCACTAGGGAACAATTAACTGATAAAACAGTGCTGTTACAGGTTTATGTAAATTCGCTCTGCGAGAGGCTTGCGTTCATAAATGGCATGGAATTACAGAACAGCAAATAACTTCGGGTGGTATACATTATTTTTCCTTTCTAATAGATAAGGTTGCAGGGGAGAATTTTGTGTTTAAAAGCGGTTAGCGCATCATTTTAAGTGTTGCCTTTTAAAGAGAAAAGGAGCGGGAATCAAATGTAAGCAGGGGTTCTACAATTGAAACAACTCAGCATCCAACTGCCATACAGTATCAAGTCTTTCACCGTGGAACCCCTGATAATAGAAAGGTGTCTATTCTCTTGCTGTGTAGGAACACAAATACAGTAAACAGTTTATAGTTGCTCTCTACCCTGTATACAGTATATAGTATATACAGTGCAGTGTTTACATATTATACACGTTTTAAGTCTTTCAACTTTACCTTTGGGACACCACCCCTGTTGATCGTTCGGGGAGACGATTATGACTTTTGACTTTTGAGACTTCTGAGACTTTTGAGACTTTTGATCAGTCAAATATCTGACATACCTGTATAGTATAATAGTATTGTCTATGAACAATGAAACTGATAACCAAACTCAATAAACTATATTTTCTTATGCAAACAGATCCAAATAAAGGTTAGCGCCACAGAAACAGACTGATTTGTGATGTGTGATCAGTTACAATAAATGTATGTGCCTATTGCATTATATTGTATTCGTATTATGGTTTCTGTTAAACATTCATGTTGACCTACGTGACAATGGTCAATCACACAGAAATTATGTTCTAGATGATTCATTAATTCGTATTGGCACAACAGCTAGACGAGGTACAAAGGGGTATAATAACAGGGAGAGAGCAAGAGGAAAAAAAGGGGAAAGAGTCAGAACAGTTTGCATTGTTCCATCATTCTATTCTGCAGGTGTGTTTTTTTCCTAGAATAAAAGAAATAACTACAGTACTCTGCAAGCTGCATCTGTGTGTCAGCATGTGTGCGAATCAGTGTGTGTGTGAATTTGCTTGCGGGTAAGCATGCATTATAATGCTGTGTGTGTGTGTGTGTGTGTGTGTGTGTGTGTGTGTGTGTGTGTGTGTGTGTGTTTGTGTGTGTGTGCGTGCGGGTTTGTGTGCGGGGCTAAAAGGAAAATGCAGGGAGACAGTTGCCACCATCGTTTCATTACCTGGTAGAAAAGTATTGATCTTTCGTTTCAGCAGTTTTCTCTTTCTGCCTTTCTCCCTCCTTCTCTGTTTCTTCTGTTTAATCCCTCCATCCTCCTCTCTGCACTACCTAAACCATATATATATAAAAAAACTATTACATTTTCTTTCTCTCTCCTTCCTGCGGCAACCAAACCCTTCGCCTCTTGTCGTCCTTCTAACTTACCCTCCCTCTTTCCCTCCCTCCCTCTCTGGCTCCTACAGTTGTTAACCTTGTAGCATGTTTTCTGCAGGTTGGAAGAGACAGTGAGGAGAGGGAGGGAGGGAGGGAGGGAGGGAGGGAAAGCGAGACAGAAACACGTGAGGAGATTTAGAGCTCAATATCCCCACCTACAGGTCACAAGGTGAACTTTACCCTCAATGCCTCTAATGAAATCAAAGCCGGATGATTCATGGCTTTTTGAAGCAGTGCTGTATGCTGTAACAAGCTGTAGATCAGCTGAAGATCTCCTCCCCGTAATCCCCACCCTACACACACAGAGATGTGTGTATGGGTGCTATTTTTCCATGAACCTCAGCTGTTAGAAATCTGACTTAGCAGGGGCATTGAAGACCTTACTCTCAGTGATTTGTAACACTTGCAACACACACGGGCACACATGAAATACATAAAATACAATGTTTGTAATTATGTCAAATATATATTCACCTTTAACTGTTTCCTAATGGTTAAATGCTGTAATTATCTTTTGAGCTCTTAAAACTCCCTTCGAACTCCTTTGAGAACATTACAGGTTTCGTTTTTATCTTGCTTAACAAATAAGACTATCTTCAGAGTAGTTTCCTTTCCATGAGCACAAGGGATAGGAGAGTAAGATGGCTGAAAGAAAATGACTGGGTGTGAGCGAGAGAGAGAGAGAAAGTTGTCAGTCTGCTTGCACTTTCTGCTGTCAGCCTGCGTCTGTTGAAATGCTGAAATTGGCACTTTCCCTGGAACAACACACACACACACACACACACACACACACACACACACACAGATGAATGCATTTTCTCTATTCCCACAGATACATGCAACTATTAATATCATAACCGACTAGTATAAAGTATTTAAACTGCAAGTTATATTACTTTTTTGTGATATTTGAAGCTTTGAAATGGCCTGTTTCAGAGGAACTGAAATTAAAATTCAACAGTACTTGGTATTAGTGCATTGTCTAAAAGTAAAGGCAACAGTTTAAGAAACATTACATCTTCTCTCTCAGCTAAAGGCAAAATTATGTTGGTAAATCCAGATGAAATGAAAATATCAAGACTTCAAATTGAGGCTGAGCAGAAGCCGTTAACTCTGACGTCTCCACGGAATGTTACCACATCATTAGACTCCGAAATAATCCCTGTTATGTCTCTGTCAGCTCCACTTCAAACAGCTAGCCTATATATATATATATATATATATATGCTCATCTCACACACACACACACACACACACACACCTTCCTGTGATTCTCTGCCAGATTATAGTATACAGTGTGTGTGTGTGTGTGTGTGTGTGTGTGTGTGTGTGTGTGTGTGTGTGTGTGCGAGCGTGAGTGTGTGTGTGTAGAGAATAAAGAGAACAGAT
>JAODLI010037721.1:0-18404 GCA_027575585.1 Percopsis omiscomaycus | reverse complement strand
CACACACACACACACACACACACACACACACACACACACACACACACACACACACACACACACACACAGCTTCTGATATTATTTTGTTTAAGTGACCCCAAACTTTCACTTACAATGTGCTAAAATCTTCAAAACATATATTTAATAATATTCGCATGTGGAAAACGTTGACACATCTACAGTAGGCCTATGTGGTCTACTGTTTGCTCACGGTTGATTTGGTGAGGAATGTTTTGCATCTCAATGTAAAAATCATGTTAGGTAACGTTCCTTGAAACCCCTCAATGCCAATTATTAATGTCATGTCACCTATCGTAAAAATGACATATAGACATATTGTGCCCTACTAGTTTACAGTAATGTGTATATAGCCTACATCAAAAATGACTAACGACTAATTGGCCTATAAAAAGTATTTTAAAACATTGCAAATATTTTATGCTACGCTTTATGCTATGCTTGTATAAAATACCAATTGTCAAAATTATTAATAGGATTACTAAGGATTAATAGATAACCGAGGTGAAAGGAAAGCAAGGCAAATAGATCAGTTATTTGTTGGTCTTGGAGCGACGATAATTTCTCGATTATTTGCATTTGAAACTATATGGGTAACAAAGCAGCATTGGTTATCACAAATATAAACTGGCAGATGCAGTACTGCACTTCAACCCAAACAGACCTCCCTGACGTATAGCCTACAATAATCATCGACGTCTGCGTAAATAAATAACAAAATGAAACAGGCCCACAAACTGTTCCTCAACTCCCCCCGTTGCAGAGTAGCGTGCGGCCGGGCAAGCCGACACACGGACCCCGCTACAGCAGAGGACGTATGAGACGCTTCCCCCTACAGTCCTAAATACAAGCCGAGTGTGTCTTTATTTTTATTAATATAAGACAACAGCAAACTTTTTTTATACCCCCCCGCCCCCGCCCCCGCCCACACACAACGCACATAGTCTCTCTCTCTCTCTCTCTCTCTCTCTCACAGGGAAAGTGAGAATGCAGTGCGAGTGACAATTTCAAGCAGCTCTGTTGATTATGGGATTTAGGCCTCCGTTGACACTGTTTGTCACCAGGGAGGCCGATCTGAATAGACCTGGTGCCAGTTTGGACATTTGTGAACAGCAAATATGGACGTCCACTCAATGAATGTCAATATCTAACGGATTTATCAGGGGTTAGGCTAATTTTACTAATTTCACATCCTCGGATTTCTTATCATGCACGTGCGTGTAGACTTTAGACAACCAATAAAAAACGTACAAAAAATAAAATAATATATGATATAATATTCCTATAAAGTTTAGGTCTAGTTTGCTTTTGTCTTCTATAATTTTAAATGGTCCACGAATTCGCCTGTGCGCGGGTCGGGGCATAGTCTCTCTCTAGTCTCTACAGGCTTTAAAACATCGCCCACACTGACAGCAGTTGTGTGCTCAGCCGAACGTTATTAGTCCACATTTAACCGCCACTGATAACTATCTGCTGATACCGTCGTCGCGCCATTCACAAAGTATCACATTTATCAAGTCAGTCAGGAGAGTGACGCCCTTGTTGATTTAGCGGTTTACCCCCCTCCGCCCCGGCCTCCAACCCGTCCTCTTATCAACTGTTTTATTCACACAGTAGCATTGTTTTGAATGCGCACAGGTGTCGTTTGTCAGTTCAAGCTGTCAAGTGAGCGTCTGGGAATTTTCCCTTTTAGCATTTCTGGTTTCCAGGTGTAATTTAAGGCTGGAAATTACATCGTTTACATCGAGTTAACGGTGCGTTTATTTATCAGAGACACAGATACATTCCCATGTAAAATGTTGCTTACACAAAGGTAAATAAAACGTAAGCTGTAGAATACATGGGCTAGGTCATATTTCCATTTTCTGTAGCCTAAATTTGTCGTGGCTGCCCTCCCAGTGACTGCTGGTTTATTGCTTTATTACTGTCATCTCAGACCAACACGCACACACACACACACACACACACACACACACACACACACACACACACACACACACACACACACACACACACACACCATCATAACAGTACCACCACCTACCCAGCCTCCAGGTGTTGAAGCAAGCCATCCATCGCGCTGTTGTCACGCACTGATTCCTAACCCGTCGGATACGCTACAATCTTTTGCACATTAAGAATCTATTAGACTATTAGCACATCTCACACACACACACACACACACACACACACAGCAGAGCCCGGGGTAAATGGCACGGTGGCTTGTTTTGACTGCGGACACAAACGGCACATGGTGTGTTTTGCATTGAGGAGCACTGGCCATGAAGGGAACGGTGGGATCTCCAGTCGCTTACACCTGCCGGTGTGCTGCAGTGAATGTGCCCCCCGCTCACACGCCTCCCCCCGGCCCCTTGTAATCCAATAAGAGATGTGTCCCACGGCTAGCACTTAATTAGCATGCAGGCTGCTCTGACAGCCCTGCAGGCTCACATAGGGGCGCGCGGAGGCTGACTGACCTGGGACGAAGTGCCTGGGAACACCCTGAACGTGCACGCGGGCGCGCGCACATGCACACACTGATGTACACACACACACACACACACACACACACACACACACACGTTCATCAATGCCCGTGCGCTCACTAAGGCATGCACAAAGCAACAAACAATTGAACACACACACGTACACACTCGCTGTGTAGCGAGACACACTCACACACACACACACACACAGTGTGGATCTGTGTGTGTGGCAGTGATGAACGACACAACACCAGCTGAATAGACATTCTGCAGCTCAAAGTAAACAGCAACCATCTTCCCAGGCTTACAGCAATTAGCAGGAATAACAGTTACTGTAAGCCCCCCACACCCTAACACTTTCACTGTGAAGTGGAAATGTACTGTATATCTCAAGAAGAGGGTTATTGACATTTCTCAAATTATTCTTTCTTTTATTCTTGGTTTCTTTATTCCATTCCTTCCTTCTCAATTTTTCCTTTAAACACTTTAAAACTTTTGACACTATAAAGTGTTCCATGTGGGTAAGTGTTAAGACATACGGTGTAAAGCAGCCTGAGTCACTTGAAAGGAGTCTGTTCCCGTCTTCTTTTGAAACATTCACCTTTAAGGTTGAAGGAGAAAGGCAAATTGAGCAACTTCAAGACGTGATTTGCAAGTGGATGCAAATAATTGTAAATCTTCAAACAACAAATGTTTCCATTGTTGGACACTGAGCAAATTGCGTGTGTGTGTGTGTGTGTGTCATGTTTCAATTTGTTGTAAGAAAATATGTAGAATTTCAGCACAAGTTATGTGAAGTGGGTTCCTTTTTTGGTTTCACGGTTTTCACGGTGTTTGAAGGCCTCGACAGGTGTCCATTTGCGAGCAGCACAGCAGAGAGACCTCAGTGAGTTTGTGTCACGCCACAGTAGAAGGGAAGCAACGCTTTTAAAAGGCCATGGGTCTTGTTATACCTGTTGTCACATACAGTATACCTTATAGTATCTTCTCAAACTACTGATGCATTGCAACGCATTTGCCAGTCTAAACCCTCATGTAAATCCCATGGAAAAATGCTATGTGATGCTTTTTCACCCAAAGAAAATATTGTCATTTGTCTGCAAAGTCATGCGGATTCATTTTCGTAAGTCACTGTCACTGTAACAAGTGTTGGGTAGCCATAAAGCGCAAGGTAGAGAAGTTGTGTAGCAGATGTAGTTACAGACGGGGCGGCTGTAACACAGTGATGTATGACCATTGCACCTGGCTTACGCTGACTTGAGTAAACACACTGATTGCCAAGGTTAACACTTTGGAGCTCTGATTTGCATAGCCCTATAAACGTGTATTCAAATCCTTCGCCCTCCGCAAACAGTGTGTGTGTGTGTGTGTGTGTGTGTGTCTACAGTGGTAAATTTAGCTGTTGTCATTTGCTGGAGTGTTTAAAAACAGCAAAGGCAATATTGATTCAGACACAAGGTTAGTAAACACATAAAACAAATGTATTAATTTAATTTGGTTATTTACATTCTCCACAAGTGACATAGTAAAATAGCTTGGTTGGTGTTAGGAGGATAACAACGTAAGCAAAGTGTGTGTCTTATTTTAGATCATAGAATGGGTCCCAACAATTTGCATGTGTAAGTGTGCAAGCTGACAACCAGGCAGGAAAGTGTGGCATTTAAACCCTGAAGGTGAAAGAGATTAGCAAGAAGAAACCTTATTTGTTCTAATGGGGGAGTACTATTCAGTTAGCACAATTACAAGCTAAATATAATTAGAGCGCTGGTTCCCTCTTACAGGGATTTGTGACACAAAACCAGAGCTTACATTTGCTTTCCAGGAGTCGCTGCACTAGCAATGCTGTACGTGTCCTCTCTTTGTATGGCCAATACCTTCTCGTCATTTTCCCCTTTAAACACAAAGACATTACAACAACAAAAACACATCACACTGGCCGTAGACAAATCATACATGTAAATGCACGCATTGTCCCACATCTGGGTTGTGGTTAATCCTATATGGCTTTATTTACATATCATTGTTAATGAGACAGACAGACAACATCTCAAATGCTGCTACAGCACTAGGGAGTATACTGTACCAGAGGGCTTCCACACATTCGCCTTCCTACCCAGTTGAAGGGCTGTGAGAAACCAGCCTGCAACTGCAGACAGGTAAGATCACAGAAAATGTACAGAGAAAATTGAATATCATCGCTAATGATTATTTTCATTGTTTCAACATTCTCCACTTGAGTAACTTCAAAGGGGTCCAGTATAATTGATTCAAAACCCCCAGTGGATAATAGTTCACTGAAAGGTGAAGCAACAGAAGTGTTGGTGCATTTAGCGAGCACAAGCCACTAGCTAGCTAGCACATCACACTGATTATACAGCCAGTCAGATGCTAGGAGCTGTTCTGCACCTGTCTCTACCAATCACCATCATTCACAGCACTGCACACTTCCTGAAGTTCTCGCATCTTGAGAAAGCATCTGAATTCTGCAAAGGTGCGGTACACAACTCTGATGAGATTTACTGAATGCATGAATGATACTTTAGAGTGATTCGTTCTTTGACCGATAATGGAGAGAGCATCTTGGTATACCTAATGTATTAGTAAATCAATTATTACATTATATTATCTCCACTTATCATTATTATTAATATTATTTACTTTAAGAGCTTGCTCTGTATGGGGAAACCATTTGCTGAAATTATCTTCTTACATTTCAAAAACCTAAAATCATTGTTGTCTGTGTTGTAGTGAAGTAAAGTAGTTCTTTAAAATGAGTAAGAACAGGGCTACACAGCATTACATATACAAATAAACAAATATAACTGCACTGTATCAACAATTTACGTGGTCTATTTGGCCTATGGATGCACCCAGGCGAACAATTCTTTAAAGTTTCCCCACTAGTTCAGTACAGGGCAGACACACCCACGAGAGACAGCAACAAAGCTACTCTGCTACAACAGGCTACAAAATCGCTGCCGGTGTGAATGCACTGTTTAGTCTCAATGCACAAACATGTCCCCAGCTGTATGTTTTGACGTGTAAATGTTCACCAGTTTATTTAGTGCTCACGCGCAATCTTGTCACATCAATGTTGGTGTTTTGTAAACTGCCTTATGATGTCAGTGGAAAGAAGTTAATCCTTGAGGGGACGGCAGGGTGAGGCTTTAACCTTGGAGGTGGCCCGGGCCGGAGCCCTGTTGTCACTGTGACACTTTGGGCCTGTTTAGGCAATACAGCGTGTGCTATTCTCGGTGTGTTCGTGTAAACACATTTTGTTTCCTGTACAATACAGTTGGAAGAAACTGCTTTCTATTTCTTATCTCCTCGGGTTTCCAAAGAGACTGTTTATGCTGGTTTTGACTGTTGATGTTGGCGTCGGATTTTTATGTCACACAACAGTCAGCAGAAAACACTGTTTTGTGGGAGAGACTGACTTCTTTGTCAATAAGGTTTTTATTATTTCCTTTTCTTCTTCTATGTTGTTCTGTTATTTAATGTGACATTGAAATTAGACAATATTGACTCTGAGAAGATTTTGTATGAAGACCAGGAAAAGCACTGGATTTGTGCTGTTGTTGTTGTAACTGTGTCGTGGTATCTTTACAGGTTCCACACTTAAGTGTTGACAAAACCAGTTCATGTACAAGGGGAAGCCTATAATACTAGGGAGCTAATGCTAATGACTATCATGAAGGTTATTCACATTCACTCTTGCATTCTTGTTTTATGGAAGGAAGAAATACCCGTTGAGTGAAGGCTGTTCCACATTGAAACATTAATATTGTCACACACCACAACCCTTCACAGACGATTACAGCAAGTCACTCTGGATTAAATCAGCTGTAGCAAATGCAAAATGAATCAGGTCAATTTTTTAAGTCTTTTTCTTTTTTCTTTTTTTACTTTCCAGATGTCTGAAAATATTTCAATTCTCTATGGGGAACTGAGGGGAGGCTACAGTTCAATATCTAAATATCTCGATTTGTAAACTGTGTCTAATTCCTCCCCTGAATACCCGGGCATGAAACGTGTGAGGACCTCTCACACCAAGCCTGCTCAGAGTTCATTCCTAAGGTATAGGCTACCACCAAACGCGCGAACTCGCGTGACGCAGACTTGGACGAGCGCTCGGGCTCTTCAAAGTACGCTTCTTTTCTCTTCCTGCGGACGCGTCTCAGCACCCCGTGGGCGTGTCGACTGTTTCTGTATGCAAGAAACTATATGCCAAAGTGCTTTGGAATTAGCAATGTTTATAACCACGTCTTCCACGTGCACAAACAAGTTTCCCGTCCACAATATTGGTGTGATCAGGAGATTCGCTGCAAAGAAACATTTTTTATACTCTTAGAACACCATAACGTTTATGCTGTTGGTGAGCTAGCATGCATCCCTTGCCGTGTGTAGGCTAGTGGGGCGTCGGCGCGCCGAGATACGTTAGGTCTAGCGTTGTAAAAACGTTTGTTTTTGAAAGTGATATTCTTTTGACTTTCCAGGGGCTCTCCAGGGGCTAGTTACAATACTAATTAAAGTGAACATTTTACCACAAATAAGTCTATGCAGCTTTAAACTGCAATCTGTCATAATCCATACATTTTTTACTAAAACATTATTGTTGCGGTTCCATGAGGAAACACAATAGAGCACACTAGGGAAGCACCCACCAGCAGTAATGCGTTTCATCTGTGGGTAGCTGTAGCCATTTGTGTAGTTTTACAGTTTGCATGGTGGCATTCCAAAAAACATATAGCGTTAAGAAATGTAAAAAAAAGAAAAGAAAATGATTTTCAAAAATTATACTAATGCCATGCCAACACGCAACATTTTACAGTGTTTTCATTGTGTTGCTACAAGTTGTAGGGGGCAGGATAGTCTAGTGGTCTAGCTTCTGGACTCCCAGCCAGAAGGTCATGGGTTCAATCCCCGGAGGTGGCCAACCTGTAAGCATCCTTGAGCAAGATGCCTAACCCCTACCTGCTCCACATAATAGCAGCATGTAATTGTAAGTTGCTTTGGATAAAAGCATCTGCTGAATTCCCTCATTGTAGTTGATGATGATGTTATGTTCAAGGTATGTTTTGGTCATAGAGCTGAGAAATTATTGAACATCCCTGTCACAGGTACTTGTTACTACTTTTGAGTCGGGATCGAAAAAGAAATTCAAGGTCTAGATGAAAAATAAACCGTTGCATTTGAATCACCTTTTTTTTTTTTACTGGACTTTCCTTTTTTATTGGGAAACATGAAAGTGTTTTATGGAGCGCCTGCATGAAACAGGGGATACCACCCTTGAAGTGTGTTTGGTCCCATCCAATACATCACCTGTAAGTCTATCTCTGGAAAGACAGCTCACTTGCCTTTGATCACACCGATAGCGCAGCTGATGGTGCCTTCGGTTTGGCTGAGAACAATACAAATCACGCATTGTGCTCCACGGACTGCTGCCACCGGGGTTCAAGCTGGGATAAGGCTTTGATAGGACACCGCATTTAATATTCTTTTTCTTACCCTAACCAGCAAAGGCTTTTTGGAGAAGTTTCAAGAAAGGTTCTTAAATGGAGGGAGTTAAGTTTAACTTGTATTTGCTGGAACTGTCCATGCAAATACCCCCATAGGCAACAACACATGTATGTATCATTTCTTTGCAAAATGTCTCTTTAGTATTACACATATTTTTGCATATTTTTGTAATTTTGTGAAACTCACAATGGCTATTTCTGACCTAATGTTACCTAGAAAATATATAGCAAAACGCAATTTCAGAAAATAACAGAACTGGAACAGAATATGAACAATGAAATAGGATCTCTGGCTTCCTGGCTATAGCAGGATGTTTAACAGGGGATTGGATGTGGTCTCCAGTAGTATTTATACTGCAGAAGTCATTATTGAGAACCAATGAAGCCTAAAATATTCTCACCTGCAGAAAAAAAGGTCCCGTTGCCTTGCGACCACTTTTTTAGTGTATTAATTTTCCTGGAGGGTAAAGAAACCGAGCCCTTCACTTTTCGAATAAAAAAATGATATGACCCCTGTGAAAATGAACAGCGGATGTACAGACGTGGAAGACGTGCAACTAACAAGGTCCCTTTTGAAACGCACAGGAAAGAGAGAATGACGTTTGCTTTGAAGACACTGCGAGCGGAGGAAGGGTAAACATCAAGTTGACCCCTCCTCCGCTCTAAAATACTGTACTGTACATTTGTGTGTGAATCAGTGAGTCGTAAACCGCCCCACCTGTAGGAAATTTATCAAGAGGGTCTTTGGAAGACGGCAGGAGGTCTTTTAACATGTGCTACTCAGCTGCTTGGTTACAGCCAAGTTCGGGGGGCCTCCGCTTCTCTGAAGAAAACCTGCACATGTACAACAATGGAAGGCAAGGTTTACACCTATGGCTGCGAAGAATCAACCTTCCGAGCCGCGTTTCCAACGGGGTGATAATTACCGCAACACAAGGGAACGTTTTATATTCAACACTTGAATCGTGTACTGTATATATATATATGTGATACTAACCACTCTTGTGGTTTCCCCGTTAAACTCGCCCAAGTCCACCTGTAGCTGCGGTAGCGAGCTAAATCTTCTGTGTATCTTCTAACGTCTGCAACAGACAGAAGAAACTATATTCACTTCCTCTGAGCCAGGAAGTGAACTTTGCTGTTGTTTTTATTGAAGCAGACAGAATGTTCCATTCTATACTAAAACACTAATAATAATAATAATAATAATAATAATAATAATAATAATAATAATAAATATCCTGTTTGCATCCAACTTTAATATAAATTGAATATATATGAAGTTGATTCAGAGCACATTATCCAAACACACATAACTATATTGCTGCATGCGACGGTACTACAAAATTATGATGTAGATTCTCCTCATAGTCTTTATTGCTATGAGGAGAGCAAACATTATAAGGGCAAACATTATATTCCCATTGACAGTGACATTGTTTTCCATTTTAAAAGACAAAAGCCTACACATGTGCCACCATACTCTCCTTCCCTCTGCAGTAAAACAAGCACTTTGGAACTATGGATTTTTTAGCGCAACAGATTTATGCACTCGCTTCCTTATCAATCTTTCACCAGCAGACATCTTTCCATCATCTTGAACATTCACCGCGCTCTGAAATGCAAACGCCAGGTCCTCTGGGATTTCCATCACGCTGACATTGATAGAATTATGAACAGGGATGCAGGAACACTGTGGAAAATGGGACAGTGTGTGCTAGATAAAGATAGTGCTTCTGCCCTGGTGCCTTGTGGAGATCTTCAGTGGGATGCAGACCCTCCAGCCCGTAGAGACCCCAGCTATCAGGCTACAGTACAAGAAATAATCCTTGGTTCTTGTAAGTGTCGTGAATCTCACGCCTCCTACTGGATGAATGCCTGATGCCGCCCAATGGAGACGTGAGTGTGATTGTGTGTGTGTGTTTGTGTGTATTTGTGTGTTTCTCTGTGCGCGTACACGTCGGACTGCATCTGAAGAGTTCTTTTTTGAGGCCAGGTGATGAGGTGTCTCGAGAAGTGCGTCCAGTATTCGAGCCTATTGGCTGACTGGGTCATGTGATCTCTCACGACTGGTTGCAACATGTACTTTAAGCCTTAATATTATCTTAACGGAGCAATACTAACCGACCGTAAACCATATCAGCCCCATCACACATTGGAATAAGTGAAACGAGCCCGTGAGATCTTAACTTCTGATGAGCAAGCCCCTGGTGGGTGTTGACAGTACTGCATCTTAAGCACAGTCAGCTGTGGTGGTTGCTGCTTGGCGAATGGCTCTAATGTCCTACACACGGCGCTGATGATTAACAGCACTGACTTACTGCAGAAGTGATAGCACTCAGGCGGTGGACACAACCGCCTGCGCGCCACCTGAGCAGTGCACGGCCTGTCCACAGATTGATGGGAAAGCCAGACGGCGTGTGCACGCTTTTATGGCGCGCCCGCTCCTAGCTTTTTTTTTTTGTATTTTTTTTTTTTTTTTAGCCTGGAAAGAACCTCTACGTCTATGAAACACACGTTAGCGTTTCAGCTGCCCGGGCGGACAGGAAGGGCTATGGGCTATAGCATGACATGTGTAAGTGGATCTAGCTGCATTTGAAGTTTTAAAAGCTTCTGCCTGAAAGATTTAGTATTAAGAGGAGGAGGAGGGGGGGAGGGGGGAGGGGGGGGCGTATACGACACCCTTGCAGGACCCCTTATAAATTGGAATCAATTTTTCAAAGGAAATCATAAAAGCCCCGCTCCCTCTCCCCTTCTGACAAGTGCCATGCTGATGGCTCCATTTAAAAAACGGGCCTATCCATATTCTTATCCTGTTACCGCTAAGTGTGCATCGCCAGGCTTACCTTCGACGACAGAGCGGCTCAGTTTGAGACGCTTCTACGTCACGTGGAGGATTTGTTGTGGTATTGTTTGGGGAAAAAAGAGGGAAATACAGCGCCCGGGGGAATGACAAAGACATTCCTCCCTCCACAAATTGACCACGCTGATGAGAAAAGCATGATGGGTAAGCGTAATGGCTTGGACCATGTGTTTTAGGAGGACCGCTTAGTCTTCCGAGCGCCGTCGCGCTTCACTTGCGGCGCTTGTAACTAAACGGGACTCTCTGGAGGTATCGGTGACGCAAGTAGCCGCCCGCGGACAGAGATTTGGGGTCGCTCTCATCCGGGTCGCAGCCCATCATCGAGCTTTCATCGAGGTCCACGAAGCTCCGCCAGCAACAGCCTCATAACATTTATCACCGCGGTTTACTGCGCGGCTATTCCACGCCGAGGAATTGTCACTGCCTGAGTAAAACCTGGGATGAAAGAGGGGGTTTGAGGTATGGGCGCCCTACTAATTGGCACTTCGATCTGTTTTTTTATGGGACTAGCATGGCGCATATATCAGGTGCATCGGGGTGTGTTTCCTTTTCTGTTGCCCTTCCCTCAATGGGATGTGCATCACGGACATTACTTGGCCCAATATCCAGAAATCACAGTAATTATATACTGGTCTCACTGGGTTAAATCTGCAGCCAGAGTGCCAGGAGCTAAATACCACTGTCAGTTCCTGTCAGAAGTCCCTTAGACCACCTGTCTGCCTAAATCCTACCCTACAATGAAATGTAAATATATATATATATATATATAGATAGATATATAGATAGCTATATCTATATATATATATATAGATAGATATATCTATATATATATATAGATATAGTCTTAAAGGGATGAACTTTGGTAAAACCCTTGACTCTCCACACACTGGTTTGGCCACTGTTTTTTAATAAACTGAAACTCACATCTACATCATCGGTGGAGGTGTTATGCACCAGGGAGGAATAAATGGAGTGTAAACACCTTACCAGAAAGACCTTAGCCAGCATGACAGCATCGTTGTTTTCAAGAGCGATGGAAATCAGAGGAGGGAGCAAACCAACAAGACACTTTTGACTATTTAGACGGCCAAATGGAATACTCCCTTCTTTACATTGATGTACGGCATCTCTATGTTGAGCTTTGAGGGGATATGTGTGAAGAAAGAAACTCCCATAACGCTGAAACACACATCTGCTCTGACGGTGTGCCTCCTCTTCCTCTTCCTCTTCCCACCCCAGCCACACCTGCGTTGCCCTCCTGCTTCTTCCCGGAACCAAGGGTTCAGCAATTAAACGAGCCAATTGACAGGCTTCACCCTGCGTAAAGTCTCTTTGTGGGAGGACCTGATAGCACTGTGGCAGGGTGGTCTACAGCGGGCCGAGACCTTGTAAAGACACGGACCCCCCCCCAGCACCACCCTCCGGACCCCCGGCTGGACGAGTGGGGCGGAGGGGGTCGCCCGGTCCATTGGGTGCATTAGCGGTGCGGGAGGAGCAGCAGAGAGGTGGGGCCTATAGAACAGAATCAAGACACGTCTGACGGATGACCAACAGAGATCACACTGGGACGGTGTGTGTGTGTGTGTGTGTGTGTGCCTGGGGGCAGGAATCCTTTACACACCCCCTCCCCCCACCTCCCTCACACACATACTTTGCAAGCGGGACGTCCTAATGTATCCAGCAGGGGTCCAACAGTCACCACAACCTGGGCAAGACATGGGCTAATAGCAACCAGACCTTCGCACGCACACACACACACACACACACACACACACACACACACACACACACGCCTGCCCTTCCTCCACCTTGTCTTGATACTGGTCCTATCAACTCATGTAGGTGAAGGGGGGGGGTCTCTGAATGTGTATATCTCATACATTGGCTTAGAGCAGACAGAAGAAATAAATTACAACTTTTAGTTCAACTTTATATTTGATTGCACATTTTTTTACTTCTTTATTGGGCTGGTCTTTTCCTTTTGAGTGACTCTCTAGAGACCTTTAATTGCAGATCAAACAAAACGCAGGAGAAAAGGGTCCTGACATTCTCTTGGTAGAAGATTTACTTAAATAAAAATGAATACAAACACATTAAAGAGTGCAACATCAGGATCAGTAGCATTTGGTTGCTTTATTATTCAGGAAAAAGAAAAACCGTATGGGTGCAAATAAAGCAATCATTTCTCATTGGGGGGTAAATGATTTCTAGACTCTAAAGCCTTGTTTTTGTTTTTTTTATCAAAGAAACGCAATGAGCCGTTAGTGAACTACCATTAGTGATTCACATTTTACATTTACAGCATTTAGCAGAAAATCTGTACATTTGTCAACAGCTGAACCGGTTAACCACTAGTTTTGGCATGCAGATAACTTTCTGCTTTAATAAACTAAAAAAGTGGTGCATCTGTACATAATATAAAAGCACACTGTAATCGAACACCAAACGTACATTTGAACCTCTATGAGAGCATGTCAGAGCTGCCTTGTTGTGAGTTTCCTTAACAGTTAAGTGACCTGTCGAGAGCATTGTCCCACGGGATATCTTTCATTGTGTGAAACCTGAGGGCCTCTAAAGCAAGCTTGACGTCCCTAACCCCCCCCTGAACACGTTGCCGTATAGCTTTACCAGCTCTTAAGCAGCCTAAGTCCAGCGGGGCACAGCAAGGTAATCCACGAGGAGACTGACGTTGGGGTGGGTGAAATGGAGAGGGTTCGTCTGAAACCCTCAGAGGCTAAGGCCCGCGCATGCTAACACAAGGCGCACGCTAACACAAGGCGCACGCTAACACAAGGCGCACGCTAGCACAAGGGGCACGCTAACACAAGGCGCACGCTAACACAAGGGGCACGCTAACACAAGGCTGATGCAGCGCTCCCCGTGGACTGTAGGGGTCGTGGAGCTCCAGCGCCGCCGTGGGACAGTACACCGGGGCTAGACGTGGCCCATTCTACGCTCTAGGAGCCCGGGGATTCACACAGGGAGAATGGGAGACCTGCGGTGGGATTCATGCCACACACAACGGCCCCCGGTCAAGGCTTCTACAGGCGGGCCCCCCGTGTCTCCCAGTGTTTTCTCTCCACACCCCCACCCCTCCTGCGTCGATCCCCTGCGTGTTGGAGCCCTTTGGCCCGGGAGTTGTCTTTTGCCCACTGTCGGCCCCTCGAGCGGGGTTGTGTGTCGCTTGACGGGAGCTCATCCGGCTAATGTGTGTGCGCTCCCCTGATGGGCCACCGGTCATTCCAGTGTCCTTTGGCTCTGCTGGAGGTCGGACGAGGGGAAACTTGCCCGCTACCCCTCCCTCTCCCTACCCCTCCTCCCCCTACTTCCACGACCAGCATTCTTCCTGGAGACGTTTTACACTGCCGCTCCCCTCCAGGTTCAGGGGCTAGCTTACCCGGCCGGGCTGGTCCAGCTATGTCCACCAGGCCAGGCTACATGCAGGCAAGGCGGGTCGGCGATTCACCCAGAGGTCTGGCATGGCGGGGGAAATGAGCAACAAATCACTGCCAATTGGCGGGATCTATTTTGCGGAGGTTAACCAAGGTCACACACACAGAGAGAGAAAACACATTTTTTAAGCATTGCTCATCGATGGCTTGTTACACGTTTGATAAATGGGACTCAGAAATGCGCCTGATACAGCGGGCTCTTGAAATGCTCTGTTCTGTGATAAGATCTATGGTGCAAAAAATGTTGCCAAAATGTGGTTTCCTGAGATCTAGAAAAAATATGAGATTTCTGAGCAAGGACACTTAAGTGCTCACTGGCTCTGGTAAAATATTCAAAATTCCTACCACATGGGGTGCTGGGTAAATTCCAATATGTAAATACTGGAATAAAATTGTTGTGCACATTTTCTAAAAAAAAAAAGAATATTTTTTTCCCCAAAATGCATTCAAAAATGCATTTTAAGCGGGACTCAATCCACCTCAACAGAGCGTACAACTCCAGGTACACATTTGTCCCTCAGCCCTACACTAAAGAAAGGTGTTAGTCAATGTGCATGACCTTGCATAAACACTTGCCATAAAAGTTAACAGAGGATTTGAAATGCTCCAGCTCCTTCATGACTTTGCTGATGGCCTCCCCAGATCTGGACGCTTTTAGTAGGGCCAGCTGCTGCCATTCAGCCTAGCCGGCGAGCCGGCTATAGTTCAAACCACCAGCCCCGGCAAATATGACGCAGCTATTTCCGAGCAAGCGGGTTAAACTAGTGAGCGCAACGCTCGCAAAAAAACAAAAAAACGGGACATGAGCCGGACCTGGAGTCTGCATTGGAACCTATACAAAGGAGCGCATTCATCTCCGCTGGAGGTTTTCCTCTTCCTCGTTCTGGAAGTCCACTCTCCGCAGGTCAACGGCTGCAGCGCTGACCTCCCTTTCTGTCGGACTGGAGGCCCATATGCTGTCTCGTCTCTGTCTCCTCATTGGTTCTCCTGATACCAGAGCTACGAGGATGGTGGCTAGAGATGAAAATGACTAAGGGATGAAGGGTGATGTGATCTTCTGAACCGATCTTGTTCTCGGATACACAAGCCCCCAAGCTTTGAATAAATCAAGAGGACAAGCTCGCCAGGCCTTTCCCCTGCCTTCCATTCTGTCCTGTTTGATTCTCCTCATTCCTTCCAAGCTCCCACATGTGCCCGATATATCACTTAGACTGTATCACCTTCTCCCTTTGTTTATCATCTCCCAGGATAGCCATGTGGAATCCTCATCTTCTCGGTTCTCCCCCTTCTGTCCAACGTTTTACAAGCGACCAGTTACTGGGCCTAATGGTTTGCAGCAGCGAGGATGGTAGAGCACATGATATCTTGAATGTAACAATCAAAGAGGCATGCAAGATTTTGGTATTTCCGCTGGCTTACAGATGTGCCGAGGAGTCCAGATTCAGAAGCCGTAATCGTAGTTAAGGACATAAAAATCCCTACTTCAAACAAACTAACATCGTACTGCCATGTGTCACTATATCACTGACTTACTAAGGGCATGCATATGTCAGGCAATTATTTAAAGCTGCATTGGATCACTTTTGTTGAGGTAAAATATTATCTTTTAATTGCTAGTAAAAGTAAATATACCCAGGGAAACCGACAGCAAATGAGTAACATTGTAGCTACGTTGGCACAGTACACAGCACTGCTATGGTAACTGGCACCTTCTGCCTGAAGTGATACAAATAATTACTGATCTGTTGAAAAATCAGTTGGAAGTTAAAAGAATATCAGAGCTTGCAGTGGCTTCTTTTGGAGCCACAACTATTCCAAGTTCTCCGTCCACTTGTATGTGCTTCATATGTTGTACATTGCTATGTTCACAATTGTATTAGTCTTGCCAAAGTGACGAATTGATAATAATGGCAGAGTGTTTAGGTCACCTTTTATGTAGGTATCATAGCATAGCTTTGGGAATCCTCTCACCTGTGCCATGAGACCAGTAAGGATTGACAAAATAGATCTGTTAAGGGGGGAAAGATCGCTACATCATTTCTGTCAGCCAATCGTTCAGATCCAAATGAGCTGAAGCATATTTTGTCAAGGTTTTCAGAAGCACTCTCCATTGCGAAGCCTTAGGGCTCTGTATCTCTCTATGGTGAGTGTGACTCTGTGCCAGCCCTGACAGATGTAGAAATATACAGTAGGGTTCCAATGTTCTGTCTACAGGAAAGCACCGCACTGTTTCTGGCCTTAGGTGCACACTGTAAAACCTGTTTTTGTCACATTACATAAAGCTTTACTATATGTTCAAACACAATCAGAGTTCAAAAGGTTGGCGTGAACACATGTAGGATTTCTATTACTCTTCTAATACTGTTTTTGCATTCTCTAGTTTTGGAATATTACTTATTACACTAGATATTACAATCCAATCATGAAAGTACAAGATGAGACGAGAATGCTTTCAGGGTGGATTTAAGAGCATGATTTGTTAAAAATGTGGACCCGATAAATTGTTTTGTTTTTGTTTAAAAGTCTTACAAAATCTAATCTTGTCCAATATTTTTCCCTTTACACCCAAATGTTTCCCTAAAGCTCTATTAATTCATCCTAAGGTATAAAGTCTACTTTCTTTACACTTCTTTTATACGCTACTCTCTCATCTCAAAAATAAATCACTGCTGGCCAAATAGCTACATGGTGTAAATCATAGCTATTTGTTTTGCAGAAAGTAGCCTATATTTTTGAGCCATAGCTACAGGATATGATGTGGATGTGATGAATTCTTTCGTTGTTTATGCTAGCCAGGTTACTATACCGTGTCTCGAGTCAACTCAATAGAAGGTAGCAAACAATAGTTTGCAGATCAAATGAGCAAGGACATAAATAATAATAGACAAAAACAGTTGATGTACAAAATGTTCATTTGCTCATAGTGTGAAGTGTGAAATAATAAAGAAGAACGTAGTAGCCATGGTAAAATATACAGTAGGAAACACATTCATTTTAACGCAACATATGCAAATACTTTTATTTTTAGGTTCCACCATCTTGAGTTACTCGAGCCTCACAGAGACTAAACTCCAAATGCTTCTCCTATTTCTGACCCCAGCAACCTGTTTTCAAAGCAGGTCCAGCTTCTCCTCTGCACCAATGACAATGTGCTGGACGTGAGGTTTCATTGAGATTGGTTAAGACATATTGCCAGCACCACAGCAGTACTGGAGCCTGCGTGCAGTGCTTTGCAGCACACACCTACTTGTTTAGGGCAAAACAGAAGTAGATTATGTAAACCAGGTCGCCACGAATTAGAGGAAAGGCCGTGTGGGGGCTTTCCATGAACTTGGCTACTTTAAGAGTTGTTTCCACGAGACAAGCGTTGCTTGTTACAATGGAAAAACAGCACGGTTTGTTTGTATATCAAACAGCATGTGTCATATTAAATGAGACCATTGTGCCCGGCTGGTGGCATAAAAAGCAGGCTATGTCGCCTATTTTGCGTACCCCAACTTTCAGGTCCAAATGGTCTTTTGACGTTTGATTTAAAAACTTTTATCCTTTCATAAGACAGTGTTTTATGAATCCAACCACTGCAAACCTCCGTCATGGGGGATTTTCGTTGTGTAATCTGAGAAACGACCAAACGGGACATCGATCTGATGTGATGCAATAGGATGCAGTGTGGTCATTTTAAAGGAAAACGTCTTGTATTGCTACTGTTACTGTTCACGGAACGGGTCTATTTCGGCTCGTAGCGACTGAACGCGGAGACGCGCGTCGAAGTCATTCTCGTAGACTTGCCGCTCCCTTCCAACAGTGGTATCAAGGCCATGCTGACAGTCCCATATAACTTAGCATAACCGCGCGGTTCGAGGGTAACCTGGCCGCGTGTGTAACTGAGCTGCCCATGTCTGGTAACCCCAGGTGCTCGCAAGGTGTTAAATGATGTGGGGGGAAATGAGCAAAAACTGGGGAGCGTGCACAGACTCTTTTGCAAAAGCAGTGTCAAGTTCAATAACTGCGTCCCGTGGCAGTAGCCAGCTGTGTGGTGAGGGGGGGGGGGGGGGGGGGGGCGGGG